>JAYMSL010000908.1:0-19874 GCA_036897195.1 Plantago coronopus
CGGATTGATCGAGTAGTTTCTTTGGGCTCGACATTCGGCTCGCTTGATAAGCTAAACGAGCTGAGCTCCAGTTCATTTTATACTCGTTCGTCTAACGGACCGAGCTCGATAATACTTATTAGATTTGGTTAAACCCGATTAATCGACCCGTCTGGTACGCCGGAAATTGGCCAAGCCAATGGTAGCGTGTCACTAACACGTGTTCTCCAGAGATTGTGGCGCGTGGTAGGCACGCAGTCAGGAGTGACCCCACAATGATAACATGGTTCGAGCTCATTCAGTGGCCCGTGTGACGAACAAAACGATCATCTAAAAGGGCGGTTGGACCCCATGCGCTGGGCCGGTAGCCGACCGAGGTGCCCTCCAGGTTGAGGAGAGAAAGTTCTATGAGCAGACAGTAGATGGACTGTCGGACCGATGGTCTGACCGTGTGGATGTTGACCGATGATCATGACCCTTTAGCTCTACTCCCCACGATTAATTATTGTAGTCTTCTATGGGTATTTTTTTAATTAACAGACGAACTTGTATTGCCAAAATAGAAATTTACAAAGAGTATTGTTAAACGAGTAGAGCCAAGCTAATATTGTGATGCTCAGTCCGTCTTGTCTCGTTAACCAAAACGAGTAAGAAAATGAGAGTGTTGTTAGTGCCAAAACGAGTGGGAATTGAGCTTAAGAAACTACCCGGTCAATCTCACCCGGGCCGATTCGGTTGTGATCAGTAATGTTAGTGCCAAATATTCTTTGCAGAGCTATCAATCTGGTTGTGAGTGATGTTAGTGCCAAATATTCTTAACAGAGCTGATCAATCTGGTTGTGAGTGATGTTAGTGTCAAATATTCTTAGCAGAGTCGATCAATCTGGTTTAGCTCAATGTGAGATATAATAAGTCGTAAAGTGTGTGATGAACCTCATTCGCCACACTCGAGCTACACCATATAATGAGTGGGAAGCTAGCTCGGCTCGGCTCGATCGGGAATTAATCTGGTTTTCCCACTCGTGTAGGTCAATGTTAGTGTTGTTAACAGGCAGAGTGTGTTGTTAGTGCCAAATATCCTTAGCCTGATCTGACCCTCATCACGTAAAAATCTAAACTCCTCAAAAAAAAAAAAAAAAGGAATATGAACTGTTTGACTATTATGTTGTAGTACTACATATACACGTACAATACTCGTATTTGTATCCGCTCGTTCGTAAATACATTTCTTTAGTCGATTAAAAAAAAACCTTTGTACTCCGGCCGATCCTACTGGTGATCCAACGGTGATCTAACTTTAGTTCCTCAGCTAAGGCATGCATAATATACGTAATACTTGTATGGGGGAGTAGCTAGGTAAACAAAATTGAAGATATATTATAGTATACAGTTCTAATATAGGTAGCTTAACCACAAATGTTGTCTTTATTGCACAGAACGTGGGATGTAGTACTATTTCCTACATAAATAACATAATCACAGAATCAACATTATATCTATATGGGTGGTTTGATATTATATGCCAAGTATGTCTTTTCTTATGCTCAGAAAATATATTATGGGTATTATTTCAGGAGCGGGCAGAGAAAATCAGAAAAATATTAATGACGATGAATTCGTTCGTCCGTCCGTATATGTTTTCCTGTGACTGTACGTTCTTTGGATCCATAAATCTCATGCATAGATAATCCCCCAACACTCATACGGATTTCAGTAATCACGAGATTTCCGAATAAATTTCCCAAAAAACAAGTAGTCAACATCTGGATAACCGTGATTATGACCACAATTAACAAACATTTTCTTAACATAAAACATGCATTTACTTCCACCAAACTACATGTAGGAGGTCTTTGTTACCGGGTTAGATGTCCCTAATCAGGTCACATAAACCCGCATTCAGGTGCTCAATTTGTAACTGAATCAAATTTGGAAATGATGAATAATTGTTTTAGTATGGGTGAATTTCATATTCACCAACAAAAGAATACGTGTTCAGTTCAGTTGAGATGTGCGTAGTACAAATTTATATTTAGATTCAGTTCACTTCAGAAATTTCAGAGAGATTGTCAGGTCAATTGTACATAGCCTTAGTCTATTTGGATTTTCTCTAGGTCTTTTGGACTAATCTGTTAACTAGTTAACACATTAAGGGTTTAATAGTTTCTTTTTTTAATTTAAGTACACTAAAGTTGTTTATTTCAAATCGTTTTGTGATTTATTAAACAAAAATTTAGGTTGTCCTTTCAAATATGTTAATTCTTTCAGTATTTTGTGAAATCAACGAATCGTTATTTATTGAATCGTTTTGTGAAAAGATTGTTGTTGACCAGCCTTCCGTTGTAATTTACCCTATTTATTGTTAGTTTTTGCTTGTCCATCCTCCTTCCCTATATATATTCCGTGTGAACATTGAGCCTTAGCTGGGCTTGCTCATATTAATTACTAGCCCATTAATTAGTTTTCGCCGATGGAGCAGCACTAGTGCCTACCAACTGAGTTTCGTGGATTTGGACTTTACGCTATGGTTCATGGCCCATACACCATTGTTTATCGGGCATGAAACAGAACACTGATTTAACTTCAATGGCATCATTTTCTCTGCTAATTACACAAGTGTTCTCAATAATCTTACAAAACAGCCTATTCATTTCCTATACTGTACCAAAACTATTATCTTGATAACCTGTATAACTCCTTGCTGAAGCAACAGGCCGAAGCTCACCTCTTACATTCCCATGGATATGCTGCTGCACTATAAGAATCGAATACTTGAAATCTGAACTCACTAGCATGTCCCCTATAAGTCCAAGCTCAGGACACTCATTCCATTCTGTCATACCATGTAACATTGTTGATTCTGGATCATGATACCTACCTACTACACACAAATCACATTCTTCCATATTCGCGATTACTTTAGTTGTTCCAATCGCATCTTTTATCAACTCTTCTCTGTACCTGATCCTCTCGTTCCTCATGGCTTTCGCTTTCAATTCATCAACCAACTTCAATTCCAAACTATCAATGTCCTCAGGGTCATAACCATACTCGTATAATCGTATCAGTGTGAGGTAGACATGATTGTTCTCAGCCAAGCGGTTACAATACGCCATTGCCTCACAGTCATCAGGTCCTCCAAGAAACAAGATCGTGACCCGCCAACTGAAGTGGCCTCTCAGGATGGAGTGCCTGCCATAGGAGAGCCCCCGGTCAATGAGAAGCCCCACAGAACAAGGTGACTTGGTGATGACGTTTTGGTTGACCATTCGGATGGAGGGCGAGATTGACCCGATTCCACCATCAATAGTCCAATTTTTGTGAAATGGTATGATTATTATCTTTGCTTCATGGTCCAACGCAAGGGTGCATATATCGTCATGCATGCTCGCATATGGAGCTACGGAAGTGAAGTGGCGAAGGAGTAAGCCTCCATCGACTCCCTGTGCATACATGTTGAATGCATTCTCCACGTGCCGAGGCCAACTCTTGACAGAATACAACTTGCTTCTTTTCGAACTTGGCTCCAACAAGGAATTCGCCGTGCCTTTTAGTTCCATTAGATTTACCACGTAAATGATTAGAGGCCGGGATCTTGTTGGGTTTGTTATGCGGAGGAGATCTATCATTGCGGGAACATGATCTTCACTGTGGACACAAAGAAGCACCCGAAGCTCTTCGTTGGGGTGGCTGTTGATGATGGAGTTGCCACCAGAGCTAAAGTACCTTAATGAGGGGTCGTAGAGCCAACATATCATCGGCCTCGCTATTCCTGTTATGATCAGGATTGAGATTATCAGAAGGGCATATGCTTCACTGTCTATGATCTGTACATTATCAAACAAACAAAACTAGTATAAGACCAGGAAAGTGGCTTGGTTCAAGTGGTCTCTAATCCAATGGACTTAGCATTCTATGTACAACATATATCATTCGTCGAATTGGTGGACGCACACTGTAATTACGTACTTACCCCGTCTCCCAAAAGAGTGATGTAGAGACCAATTTCAATGATTCCTTTGCAACACATTATCAGGGAAAGAGAAACTGCCTCCTTGAACGGGATTTCGTAGTAAAGCGCTGGTAAAATGGTTCCCAGGAACTTGACAGAGTAACACAATAACATAACCAATCCTAAAACGATTCCAGATTTCTCCTTAATGCTGTGAATATCCATTGTCAAGCCTGTGATCATTATCTTGGCTGGAAGAAGCATTCCAGTACAAAATGTATCCAACTTATTCACTAAAGAAGATCCAAAGGGCGGTCCATCGGGTATAACCACCCCTAAGATAAACGTCGCAAAGCCGGTGGGCTGGCCTAAAGACTCCGCGGTGGCCCCACAGACTATGACTATTAGCATAATGGCTAAAAACTGGCCCTCTTTTAACTGCTCTCCCTCTGGCACCCCACTGGCTATTTTGCAAATTAACGGACGCAACAGAAAGATGACCATGAGGACGAAGCAAACGAACGATATAACTGTCATCATTTCTTCCCATTGTAGTGTCACCAGAAATAGCACCATTGAACCCATTATTAATGATACCGTGTAATTACACATGTCGCAAACCAAAGATGTTGATGTAGCCATCCTCCCAATCTCTGAGTTGAGAAGTTTAAGGTCTGCTAATAGGCTCGTGATCACAGGAAATGCAGTTATCGAGAGTGTGCTTGCAACGAGCGGGAGGGAATTCATCACTGATTCTTCAAGATGGATTAACTGAGGCAGGATTACAATGATTGCAAATCCAACAAAGAAGGGCACCAAGAAAGATGCAGCACCAATTATGACCACGTTTCGTCTTAGCCTTTTCACTACAGATATGTCGATATGCACACCTAATATAAACAGATGAAACATGTATCCCATGTCTGCAAATGTTTCAAGCCCTAACCTCCCTCCCGGTGGAAACATCTTCATGCCGTAACCATGTATCTGCCCTAGGAAGGACGTCCCAAGAAGGATTCCTGCCTGTTTACAAATCAACATCAATTAATATTACTCCAACACACGGTTAACATGTGAGGAATTTGCATTCATAAGATGTCTGGTCTTACAATAAGTTGTGCACTGATTAACCCTTGCTTGAAAGGCCTCAGAAGATACCAAACTAAATTTGATGTGAAAAACATTAGAATTAATTGGAGCATCATGACAGGCAAAGTGTATCCGAACATGTTGCCTCCATACCATATAGCTCCTTGAGAATTTGTCCTGTGCACGAACTGGCAAACCATAGCTTCGGCATTATCTGGCCCTCTTACAACCCCAAAGACAGATCCAGCTCCTCTAGTATCAACTTCATCCATCTGTACAATGGCTTATCAGAGAAAATCAAATGACTTGAAGCAAAATGCAGAATGGTAGAGAAAGGATAGAGGTTGGTTGAGTACATGAGAGAAACTATGGTCTGGATAACCTCTTACTATACTTAGCAGAGCAAGGACAATCACAAATTATTATAGACTTCCTAAAAAATCAAAGTTGACCTTACCGGTAAACTCGAACCTGGAATATATATGAGTGGATGTATGACAAAAATAGACACATCTACTCATAATGTATCCAACTAACAGTCATCTCATATGCGTGTTCTTCATATATATAAGACAATGAAATTCAATATTGATGCATGCTTATGTAGCAGTACTGCAAATTTAAGATTTATGAAACACATACATTTATACTTATCTGAGAGATGGTGATAGAATTATCAAGAACATGAAGAAAAAACAAAACTGAGACAATCTGAATTGAAATTGGTCGAATCGAACAAACATTTCTTTGTATACCATTTCTAAATTCGTATATGTCTACACCCTTTTTTACATAAGCGTTTTTCAAAGAAATTGTGATGTATTCTTTTTCCAGAAAGCAATCTCACAGTTCTACAAGTTGACTCTTCTTAAATGTGTTGATTCCTCGGGGTCTTTAAGTCCCCATAGTCTCGTCTGTTGTTGCACTACTAAAACTGATGCCTCGCCTTTGAATTCTGAGGCAGCAAGTATTTCTCCGATTGCTCCCAAGTCCCCACGCTCTTTCCACCTTCCAAGTTGATGCATAATTGGTGATTCACCATGACGTCTTCCAACCATAACTAGATTATAAGCCTTGACGGTAGATCTAGTCGCCATTATCACATCCGTACCATTAGCCACCACCTTTTCTTTGTATTGTACATCATCTGATTGCTGCGTTTTGACCTTGAAATTCGACAATATATCAGAATCGAGTAGTTTACTTCTTTCTGTCCCTGCAACAATAGCAGATGGACCAGAAGATACAAACCGCATTACAGTTAGCCTCACGCTTGAATGGTCTGCCATTTTTTGACCAAACGCTAATGCTTCTCGATCATCTGCACCACCAAAGAATAGCACCGCAACTCTGAACAAAGACTTATCTGATAACACATATTGAGATTTTAAACTTCGATGATCAATGAGTATTCCAACTGAACAGGGAGCTTTCTCTAGCACACATTGATTCAGATGTCTGTACGCATTTGATGATTCAACTGTCTCCAATGATGTCCACTGCTTGTGAAATGGAAGAATAATGAGAATACTTCTCTTCTCTAGAGCTAGAGAACACACATCATTATGCATTGTCATATACGGTGAAATGCCTTTATAACAGTCGATATGTAAGAATTCGGGAATTTGCTGCTCAAACTGTTGGAATGCATTGAAAATGCGCTCGCTTTCTGAAGGATGATGCGATGGCTTGTTCCTCTGTCTGTGAGCAATGAGCAACGAAGTGGCTCGTCCCATAAGCTTTACAAGATGGAGAACAACAACATTAATAGGTGAGTCTTTCGTAGCATTGGATACTCGAAGGAGACTGATAACTGAGTAAACATTTTCTGAGCGATGTATGCATGCCAGTATGCGAAGTTCATCATTGTTTCTACAATGTTGTATTGTTCTTCTCTTGTAAGCCACAAACCTCTTCGAAGGATCATAAAGTACCTTCACGATAGGCGATATTACTCCTGTTATCAGCACCACCGTAATTATCATAATAGCATAGGCTTCTTCACCCAGGATCTGCAACCATAACAAGAACATCAAAGATAGACCATATGTGATAGTAGAAAAAAACTTAGTGTAAAAAAATCATACTTCTCGTCTCTTTATATTATTCAAGAAGGCAAGTTCGACAATGCCTTTGACATTCATGACCAAACCAAGAGAAAAGGCATCCCGAAATGGCATCCTGCAAAAGATAAGGGGTACCACTGATCCCACCATCTTCGCGGTGATGGCGACTAGAACAACAATCTGTATAACACCAACATTTTGCAGATTCTTGATAGAATGGACATCCATTTGTAATCCAGAGATCATGAAGTAAAGGGGCATGAGTATAAGTGAAACGAAACCATCGAGCGTCTCAACTAATGTAGATCCTAACGGAGGCCCGTCTGGTATAATTAAACCAAGAGCCACAGTTGCTGCAGTGGCATGTAGTCCGATAGACTCACCAACGAATGCACTGATCAGTAGTATCACAAGGGCAAGAAAAACATATTTCTCCTTCACCGGCCTTGTTTCAGGTGTATGCCTGATTACCCAGAAAGCAGCTGGACGAATCACAAAAACAACGAACATGAAGAACAAACAAGCGGATACGAAGGAACCTAGAACACATAACAGCGAATATGTCTGCATAAAGTATGCAATCAATTTGATGGCTAAGAAGGACCAGAAGCATATGTCGCAGACTATCGAAGAGGAAGTGGCTAATCGGCCTATCTCAGAGTTGAGAATCTTGAGCTCATCGAGGAAGCAGCTAGTTACAGGAAATGCTGTCATTGACGCTACATCCACTACATATGGAAGTGCACTCGCTATATCATTATCCAAATACAAGAAGCTGCTAAGTAGATATGCTGTGAGGCCTGCTAGTCCAAACGGCAAAAGGAATCCCAATACCCCGACAGCTATCGCCTTTTTACCAGACCTCTTAACCGAGGACAGATCCACTTTGACAGCAAGGGTGAAAATGTAGAGCACAAAACCAAAAAGTGCTGCTGTATCTAGCACCATTCTAGATTTCCTTGGAAACACTCTGGTCATGAATTCGGCATTCTGCCCGAACACCGATGGCCCTACTAGCACGCCTCCCTGCTCAATCCAATTTATTCAATCAGTACCAACTTTCTACTATAACATACAGTAAAATGCAATCAGTACTTATTTCAAATGCTTATGATAACACTTCTCTTATGCTAGGCTACAAACAATCTTTTCTGCTGCAAACATGCATTAGAGCTACATTCACTTAAATAAACAAACAAATTTCAATTGTAAAAAAAAAACATAAGTGCATGACAGGATGAATACATTGTTCTTACAATAATCTGAGCAACAATCAAGGGCTGGCCAACGGGCTTGAGGACAAAGTGAAGTGAGCGAGTGATGACGGAAATGAGAGACATTTGGAGGAGAAGAGCAGGAACGGAATACGTGAGAGGATCGTCTGACAAAAATAAACCTCTGGAGTTCATGTTGTGAAGGTAATGGCAAATTGTTTCCACACGTTCGCTCTCGTTCATGTATATCTTTACATTCGCCATTGGAAGAGATTTCTATTATTAGGTGTAATACAGAACAAGGAGAAATATAAACCTTTTCGTCGACGATCATCGGAAAATGTTTGATTGGGTTTCTGATCCAGATTTAGGACAAGAATGAAACAAAGAGATCACAGAGAAAATGGTGGATTCATTAGGGAGAAAGGAACGGAATTTCAGAGAGAGAAAGAGAAGAAAAAGAAGAAGAAACATGCATGCTATGATAGAAATAGGATTTTTTAATATTTGATATTTTTGGCATTTCTAAAACAACATTACGGTAATATTTGTAATACACAAAAAATGATATAGCAGGTGTCATACGATATGATATATAATTTGACTAAATCGGTTTCCAATAAAAAAAATCCTAACTTTTCGGCCGGAAGACAATTTAAAGCCAATTTTACGTGTTCAAACATAGTCTTTTTCTATGTTTAATGGATTTTACAGAACAAAGGTAGTGCAAATATTTGATACACTATTGAATTTTGTGATAGAAAATCTCAGATAAACAGTTTTGCTTTCGATAACTGTAGAATCGTCTCCAGCACTCTACCTTTCTACTGAATCCTCATCTTGGATCTTCAGAACGATCCAACTAGTACTATTTTCCTCTTAAGTATCAACTATCGAGCCCCAGATTCATGCAATGGTTAGCTCCTGGACATTTGAACACATCAAGTTATTGTTTACTCATATAATATACCCAAGAAATAACGAAAGGTTACTAAGTATCGAGTTGAATCAGCCACGTACCACTGGTGCACAAGAACTCTACTCTTCCTCAAAGACGGAAGAACTAATTACATTGAGCACATGTTCTTTGACACTTGGGACCTCTTTCCCTAAGGCAACAGTTTTTGTGATCCAGCAATGTCACTCTTGAGAAACATCTCATCGGCATCGATCAAACTGATAGATCTAGTCTTGATTCACCACAGAATCAATTGTAGCTCTGTTACTTCCATACCCATCATCATCACCACATAATTCCCCTTCAAAAGCGTACTCTTTAACCACATTGCGAAGTCAAATGCTTGAATCTCATTCACATCAGTCACACAATACTACTCAAAATGCTGATCAGCTCCAATCACACTCCCTACACATTTTTTTATCCAATTCACAACTGATATCAGAAAACAGTGTCCCATTTCTTATTTACGCAGCATGTGGCAATAACATCACCACTTTTGCTGTCCTATACTTGCCATGCAATGCAGTTTCCCCCTCAATTGTGTAAAACCACTAATGTCATGCTCTGTTTCGGATACTGCTTTCTAAACACCCCCCAACAACTACATAAATGTACTGATTCTTGAAACTTATATAAGCCATTGAAGATAGATATTCATATTTCACAATCATGTTCCTTTTCAACATTATCTACCGTCTACCTTAATCGAATGCCCCCATTTCCAGTCATTCATCCGCACTCTTCCTGAACCTCAAATCCTCATTAGCCCCCTTTTCAAACACAAAGTCACGTATTTAAGTAACAAATAATAAAGCTATACTCAATATTCATCAACACAGCCACACAGGCATCAAGTATGCAATTCAAAGTACCTTCAGCTTCCAGCTTCATAGTAGTACTAATGATCATCAATGGAGTGAATTGAAGTGTTCTTAGTACGTACAATGCGATCCAGTAAAAAAACTCAAAATTCATTAACCTAACATTTTCTGAAGAGACATTCTGACTAAATTTCACCCACCAATTTCTCTCAACGCTGCAAATAGGTGGTGGAGATATGATGGAAGCTCCATGGAAGCATTTTAGAGTTGGAGATGGAAATGAAAATGTAAACTAGGGATTGCGATTGAGAAATTGATAAATTTGGGGGTAATTAATTTTAGATTATCTTTCATTTTTGGCATAGATTTTCAACATTAAAATAATTCAAAATTAAACTTATAACACTAACTTTTCAAATCCATCAAGAATATATTTATTTTTCAAACTCACTATCATTAAGAATAGATATATTTACTTTTCAAATTCACTATCATTGTTAGGCTTTTCTTACACGAGATAGTATTCGTACCATTTTGAAATAAGATAGTAGTCGTACTCTAGTCGTACCAAAATGTAATTTACAATTATAACCTTGCAATTTTAATATTTGAATATATATTTCAAAATATACACGTGACATGCATATTGCATATCAGACCCCTGCTAACACCCTAATTCTCAAAAGAAGGTCCTTTCAGTTTCTGCAAGTTCAACGTCAAGTCCCTGTAACTTCACAAAACTTTCAATGTCCACTAACACTCCTTCAAGTCAACCAAATGCATCAATTAGTCACCAATAAACACCAATCTACGTTCAATTCCATCAAGAACAGGTCCTGAACACTTAAGAAATTCTAATTAAATTCGCCTACCTAGTCGCTGTTTCCATGGTTCGTGATTTTGTAGTCGTTATTTAGCTCAGTTTTTTCTGACTTCTAAACACCCCTATTTGTTATGCAAAATCAAGATTAACAGTCACAAAACCTGTCGAGTTCTCAAAACCCCAATCGAAATCCGTCCAGCTTCAATTTTTAAACAACCACAAACCCAGCTTCAATTCTTAATTCTTAATTCTTAAGGCTGGCGGCATCTTGTTCATTCCGTCGTGCCTCGAGAAAAAATTTATTTTAAATTTCTTTTTGTTATACTGTGGCGTTAAAAAAAAAGTAAAATTAGTATTATAAACAGATGGAGTTAATTTTCATTTAATTTTATTATATGGGCAATTCTGTCAATCAACGAGTACAACTACTTTAGACTAGTCGTACTAATTGTTAGTAGTCGTACTCAAAATGGATGGTTGAGATTAGATCTTAACGGTAGTACAATAACTATCTCATTTTAGTATGAGGTACGACTACTATCTTACCCAAGAAACCCCCATCATTGTTTTATTCAAAATTAACTTACGTTTATTTCTTGACGTAAAAGTCAAATGAGTAGTCCGATAGAACGAATGAAGTACAAAGTAACAAACAAGTTTAGTCTTAACCGCATTTAAATAATTTATTTTCTCATCATTCATATCATGTTCGATTCAACTCGAGTTTGAAATTTTCTTTTGTTGGATGTATAAAGAGAAACTTAATAAAGAATGACTAGAACACTCAAGAAACACGACATCAAACGAGTTTTACAATTGAACAAATCGTGAATAACAATGTTCTAAGGATGGCCAAAAATTCTATTCCTCCTGATAATGGAGAGTTCAGGACGAGCTTACTTTACAAGCCAACATATCCGTTACCGTAGTTATCTCAACTCGTCTAAAATCACGAATTTTAAATGAACTCTTGTACAATTGCTGAGGTATCATTCCAGATGGTAGGAGCATGGTGTATTATGGGAGTAGTATTTAATTTTAGAGATGTAATAAACTAGTGCTAGTTGGTACATTTGGACCACCTGAGGAAGGTTCTTAACCACTTGACTCACAAAAGAAGAGTTGAATATTGACCAACGTATGGTTCAAGCAATTCACAAAAGTCCACAATTTGACCCATTCAAAGTAAATGCTAATCTATCTACTCATTCATTACTTGTATATCTCTAATCTCTATCCATGTATCCATGTATTAGTTCTGCCATGTAATCTCTGATGTAAGCCATGACATAATCAAGCACCGGTACAGTATAATTGTGTCAAATTACAATGTTCTCTTCTGTTCTGATCTGATCTGTCCATGTTATGCCAATTGCCAGAATATCTTCCTTTTAGTTGCCTTTCGAATAAGCCTACCTTAAACTGGTGTATTCCTCACGGCATTATTCGCTAAAGCATCGTTTGATACGTGACTAGATAGATAATACAGATACAGAGATACTACTTCATACTATCATGATATCTTACCCAAGTGACTTACTTCTATCGGACCTGCGTGCGTTGGTCAAGAGACGATTGCAGCAGGTCAAGCTGTAGAGGGTATGGCGAGACAGATATAGAAAAGAAATAGTGACATGAAACAAATCAAATTAGAAATATGGAAGTTGCATTGATGATAGGTAAAAGAATTGACAAGTCCTGTGTAATGTTGATGCTTTACAATATACTACTACTAAGACCTACCAGCAAATATTATTTACATGAGAAAGTCCCCAGCTTCTCCAATATCTCTCATGTACAGACTATACCAGTGATGCATACACAAACCAATATGACCCCAAAGAATAGAACAAAGGTTACACAAAAAGGAGGTTTTGTTTATCTTGTATCAGACTTCTAGCTCCTAACAAAAAATCCATAACTATAACAAACAAATTTGGTTGGGAAGTAATTTGTATCATGAATCAGGATAGGAAGGACCCCAAGAACATGTTGTCTCTGGCTTCATTGGCGGGGTTAGTGTATCCTGAATATCCAAAGCTACCAATGTTGTGTGGCATTCCGAGATTATTGTATGAGGGTGGAGCTGCAACTGTAGGCCTTTCATTATCCATTGGTTGGTTCATGTTATGTGGGAATGCTGAGGGATTAGATGCATGAAGGGTGGAGTAGGCATTGGTTGGGACTGGCCTGCTAAGGGAACGGCTCCCTCTTGGAGCAGGAATGTCGTGGTTGTGCTTTCCCTCGTATGTTGTTATGACTGATCCTGCATCATGGCAGGCCCGCTCGACGTGCTTTCTTACCGCACAACCGAGACTAGTGCACTTGTAATAGCTCCTGCAATTGACAAGAGAGTTTCATGATCAGATTTCCTAGCCAACTCAAAATGTTAACTTAGCATTATGCAATTTTAACGGGTATGGTAAATCAGAAATGATACTACTGGTATTAAGCTGTATGTATATGCAAAACCAGAACATGTCCCAAGCATAGATCATGAACATAAGCCAGGAAATGGCGTAAATGAGTGTTGAGCATTTTACCTAGGATTGGGATTTCCTCTCACGACCTTCTGACCATACTTTCTCCATCTATATCCATCATCAAGTATATCGATATCACTCTTAGTTTGAACTACAACTCTTGGTTCTCTTACAGCATTCCTTCCTGCTGCTGAAATCGCTTCATTTTCAGTCTCGCCTCTCCTAAAAAACAAAAAATGAGTTCATTAGGCCATAAAATTTACCAACTTCAATTCCAGTATCAAGAAACTACTTTTTGCTATCTAATCAGCTCACCATCTCTTGGCATCAGGTTCCTCCTCATCATAACCATCTCCGCCTGATCTACTCATTCGAGAACTCTGATCGAAATCCTCATCCCCAACCGTTATAGATGAGTTCTCAGGTGTTCCAACTGCAGAATCCATTCTACCAATGCTGTTCGAACCATAATGCTCCATTACACCATTTGACTGGTTTTGTTGAGCCTGCATCATCGCAGATGAAGATGATCGTCGAGTAGACTGAGGTTTGGGATGGTTATGAGTCCCTTTGTAGACAATTTCAGTGATATGTCCATCTAACAAGGATCTCTCAACCTTTTTCTTTTTGGGGCAATTGGGGTATGTACATTTGTAGTAACTCCGCGGATTTTCGCTCCCTTTAACTTGCTTCTGGCCATACTTCCTCCAGTTATAACCATCATCTGATCTATTATTATGCACCAGCTGTTTGTCCTCTGTTTGAACACCATAGCTATTGCTCTGGTCATTTGTTTGTATCGTAGCAATCTCAGGGGAAAAACTCTGCATCGAATTCGAATCATTTTCAAAATTGGCCTTCTCTGTTGGCACACCAGCAGAACCAGATTGTTGGTGGTTTTCCCATGACTACAAAAAACATTGAACATAAAACCTTTAAATCCACACCTCATAAACTCAATGAATCAACAAACTTGTGAAGAAACTCTACACATAGTTACATACTGTATTCATCAACGTTGAAGGCTTTGATTGGGCCTGGAATGAGAACTCTGAGTACTTATCCTGCTCATCCTTAATGCTGTGCAGCTGAGAAGACTTGTCTGCAAGATTGTTCTGCCAATTGAAAGCTTGCATAGGAAAAGTCCCTGTTGTTGGTGATGGCAAAATCTGCATTTAAAGCATATCAAACATCATTTCAAACATCACTATGGCTATTTCAAGTGCTCATCTGCTTACAAAAATAGCAAAAAACAAGTGAAGTGATTGTAGGTGAATTTTTCATCATCAGCTTCAAATCAATTTTGCAGTAACTAAATCATAAATCAAAATTGATAGGATAATGGATGATGAGTGAACCAAAAAGGTAAAAGAACACTTTGATTCAACGACTCATCGAGATAAGATCAATACAAATTCCGAAACACGCTTCAAAAGCCATTTCCCCTTTTTCCGCATCTTTTTCATTTCAGAAACATTTGGAATTAGAGGAAAGCTCACCATAGAATCAGAAAAGAGGACAGGAGAATCGAGGAGCTCAGCAGGACTCAATCCGTGGGGAATCGCGAAGTAGGAAGAGGGAGAGACGATGGAGGGTGAGGATATCGGGAAGGAGGGGGGTGGGAGAGAGTTGAATTTGGGGATGCCGGAGCCAGTCCTCTCGGCAATCCGATCGGCGAGACCTTTGACGGTGGTCATAGAATAGAATAGTGTAGTGGGATTGGATTGGATTGGATTGGATTGGATTGATTTGCAGGAGTGAGTATGGTGGATGTGTCTGTGCTGGAGAGAAAGCGGGGTAGTTTGATGGCGGGATTGGTGTGCAAACTACTGGTGTTACTTGTTGCTGTTGCTATTATATATTCGGTGTAATTTCCATTTTTTGTTTTCTTCTTAATGTCTCTCTAACTGCTTTCACACGCACTTACATGGCCACTTACTTTCCCTTTTCTTTTCTTTTTCTTTTTTATCGAAAAAATATTACAAACTCGATCACGTATATATTAATATACTCCCTCCGTACGCCCAAAATTGGACCATCTTTCATTTGGGCGTCCGTCCAAAAATGCATCATGTTCAAAAAAGGAAACCTTTTATTACTTTTACATCACGCACTCCTTCCTCCACTTGTACTATACTCCATCCGTCCGCTCAATTTTGCCCCATCTCTCTTTTGGGACATTATCTAAGAAGGTATTATATATATATTGATATATATTACAAGTGAGGTATATTGAAGTAGTAAATGAAAATTAAAATAGTATAAGTGGGGTTGAAATTTTTTTTTTTTTTGGTAGATAACGAAACTAAATACTAATAAAGTATTACAAAATTATCCCTTCTCCCTATCTAAGATAGCTAGAAGGTCAAGTGGCATTTCACTTGCCATTTCTACACTAAAAGCTCATGTGATCTCCTGAGTAATATATTAATATATAGTACAAGTGGGGTAGGAGCTATGTTTTGAAAACCAGAACCGGACATTGATCCGGCCGATCTCGCGGTTAAAAAAACCAGGGGTCGACTCGGGTCGACCCGGGTCAACAAATAAATATGTAAAATTATTTTTCTGGTATTATATGATATATTTCAACTATAATTATAGAAATTAGTAATAAATAAGTTAATGATCCATCCATAAAACATAAAAATATTGTCTCACAAATCACAATGATAGAATACTACAAGTGTTTAAATACACAAGTGTCACTCAAAGTCTCAAACTGTCAAACAAGTGTTCAAATAAATAACAAAAGCAAAGTTCATTCGAATAAAGTCACAAAAAAAACAACTACAAGTGATTAATCTTAATTCTCGAAGCCATGTCCTTCATTCGGATAAGGTTCTTGATCGAAAGTATGATCTTCCCATCGGTCCTAAGCGTGTTTTTCAGTTTTTAATTTTTTTCCCGGTTAGACCTAGGTTTTAGCCAGGTATTACCCAGTTTTTAACGGTTCTGCTGGTTTTTGCCCCGGTCTTGGTTTTTTCCGGTTTTTTGGACCTTCATAACCATTAACCGGGGTCGAACCACCGGTTCTGAAAACATAGTTTAGAGACATCTGCTTTGAGTTATACCGTTTTGTAGACTGATATATGTTAGTGAGAGCGCATGGAAATGACAAGTTTCTGGACTTCTAGGCACAATAGAATTGATTTCTTTAAAGTGTAATTCGTCCACATTACAGGTGTACAAAAGGGTGTACATCGAATCGCTTCCAGAATATAAAGAAGCCCAGATAAAAAATGTATGTTCAACTACGGATTGTACTTCCCTGAATTAAACTGAAAACTGGATTAAGTATAAATGAAATGCTACCGAAACAATTACTGCAGATATTATCTCTATAACATAAGAGGGAGATAGAAAGTTCTGGTGTTCAGAAATCTGAAACAAACCCACTATTTATACAAATCTGAAACAAAATTGTTTCTAGACAATGCACCTGTTCTGGATAGGTTTCTGGAAGAGTTGTATCTGTTTAGAAACAACTCTAGATATGTATAAATAGTGGGTTTGTTTCAGATTTCTGAACACCAGAACTTTTTATCTCCCTCTTATGTTACAGAGACAATATCTGCTGTTTCTGTAGCATTTCATTTATACTTAATCCAGTCCTTGAGTTTAATTCCGGGAAGTACAATCCGTAGTTAAACATACATATATTTCTCGACTTCATTGTATTCTGGAAGCGATTCGTTGTACACCCTTTTTGTACACGGTAGTTGGGGCGAATTACGCTTAAAAAAAGGCAATTCTATTGTCCCTAAAAGTCCAAAAACTTGCCATTTCCATACAACTCTCAATAACAATATATATCCATCAACACTTAGGTAAGGATTGAGTGACAAACATCATTGAGATGAGATGGAACCTGAAAGTGTTTGAATTGCTTGCCAAAACATGCAGTGGACCAAATACAAACTGAGATAGGCATGAATTAATGAACGATCAAAAGATCAGAATGTGCTTCAAATCAATGTCTTCGGATTTATATATTTAGATCACTTATGTGTGTCAGATCGAGCAAAAGGGAATGGTGTTTCAAATCATTATCTCATTCATATATTCATGTTGATTTCTCCATATACGAAGTCCCCAAACACAATTAGAATTTGTGATCAAAGAGAATAAATGACTGGAATGTGATTTAGATCAATGTCTTTATATTGGCTGCACAGGTTGGATGATAATTTTAACAGCTCCAAGTGTCAGCGCAGATCAAACTAATAAAATGCAAATATCGCAATATATGTGATCTTTCAGTTACATTCACAGGTAAGGTAAGGAAGACAAAGCAACAGGTTACCTGAAAAATGATGAGATATTGAACTGGAAGCGTCCATGATTGTGTTCTTCATACGCTTATGAACACTGGTTTAGATCAGTCGACTCAACTCAAGGCAGCCCTTTTTTGACATTAAGAATTATGATCATACGGTTTCAGAACTTATCTCATACCATGGAAGAATAAGTCCGCACTTCCTGAACAATCGGATTATAACAGTTTCATTGATTTGTACTTTTGGAGCAATAGTTGGGTGGAATATTAAAATTAGGCTTTTTTATGTAAAATTAAACAAATTAAAAATTCCCGAAAATAACAACATGTGTAAGTATTTTTTTTAAGGAGTAAATAAGGCGGTTTTTATTTTTTAAGTACAAACTTGTCCAAATTATTTCATCAAACTCGCCTAAGATGAATGTGTATCAACTCAATACTAAATATATCATATACATGCACTAGTTGTATTGAGATGTAATAAAATAATAACAGATTCATAATTTATGGATAATTTGTTATGTCATTAGTCACAATTTTATATGTAATCATTATTATTTTTTGGTACTTATGTCTAACAAATCTATCTATATATATATAAAAGGTCAATGGTTTTCTCAAATTTCAGCATTGCCACGTAAGACTTTTTTGACATGGACAGTCTTAATTTTCCCTAAGAACAAAATTTGATGACTCATCCATTTATTTCGCCTACTCAGCATCTTTAAGCAACAAATTCTAAGTTTTGTATTGCATCAGCACACGCCAAATCTCTCCCAACAACATTTTTTCATAATTGAACGTGTAAAACGCTTAGAGGCTGTAAAAATGCAATTAATGCGGTCAACTATAAGGCTCTGTTCTTTTCAACTTAAGTTCAGATCCATTCAGTTCAGTTCAGATCCATTCAGATTTGGTTAGTTCAAATTTGTACTACACTTCAGATCCATTAAGTTCAGTTCAGTTCAGTTCCGAAATCCTTAGCTGAAAAGAACAGAGCCTTAACGAGATATGTTTCAAGGATTTCAAAATATGTGATTAGTGTAATTTCATAATAATTTCGAAAACCATTATACAATTCAGGCTCTGTTTAATTTATCTTAACTGAATTAATTCGACTATAAATTTAAACGAAACAAATCTAATATAAACTAAACAAATTTAACTTGAACTAACAAAACTAACTCTAACTAATATAAGTATAATTAAATTTAATTTAATAAAACTAAACTGGATTTAAAGTGAAATGAATGTAATCTTTGTACACCTGTTCCGATATTGCTGCATAAATATATGAAGTCGAGAATCAAAACCATCAACTTTTGACCATAGAGAAATTATCAAAAATGATGCGCATGACAATGATGGAAATGGAGAATTGAGAAGAAAGTGTTAAAAAGAAAAGGATTGGGGATGAAAAGGTAATAAAAATGAAAAGTACTTGGTACAATTCAATTGGGTGTTTGTTTAATTAAATAATAAGAAATAATTAATAAATGGAATGGATAATCATCGAGTATATCATCATATCAATATATCATATTCATATCAAACCAAATCATCATCAGATCAAATATACAGGACGGAGACGAGAGGAGAAGACAACTTTTGGTATTTGAACCTCCTAAAAATATCTACTTAATATCTACTTCCTCCGTCCCATCCGCTTAATAATATTACATTTTGTGACTTTAAATATGTGTTTAATAATACTATGTTTTTAAAAGTAGAAAATTTTATTACTTTTTAAATTAGACACTCCTAATCCACTTATACTTGTATTATGTCTCGATATTTTATACTGTTTTTTAAATATTTTGTCAAAACTCAAATGTTACATTATTAAACGGACGAGGGAGTATCTTTTTAGCGTAGAGGGCAGGGGTAGTTTTGGTATTTGATGGTGAGTATGGTATACATAAATATCTTGTAAAAGTGTATTAGGATTTGAGTTGGTATCCTACTACTTGAAAAAGGAGATAGAATGAGGTGTTGACTTGCACCAATTAGAAGTAGTAATCCGTATAATTGCACTACTTTTGTTTCCTAAATATAACACTTACGTGTCTCTCTCTTAATAGCTGCTCGCTCCCCCACAATTTCGATGAAAAGTGGGTATTTGAACCTATGTTTTAAATGCCGGATTTCGGGGTTACGCCGGCCACCTCAGAAAATGGTAGAACCGGGGGTAGAACCGGCATACGCCG
>JAYMSL010000909.1:0-19872 GCA_036897195.1 Plantago coronopus
CTCCATCAAATTATTTCAATTAATTGAAAGAAAGGACATAATGAACCAAGGAGGTGCGTGTATGAAACTGGAATATTCGCCAGATATCCCGAAAATAAACGAGATTAACTGAGGTAGTATTCAGGATGCCCGTAAAAGAATACTTCAGGTGTTTCACATACTTGGCCCATTAATCTCATTCCTAATTAACCATGCCGTGTTGATGGACGGAAACCAGGGCGGTCCCTATCCAAATTTTTAAATTTACATATCTTATGATAATGAATCACAATACAGTTAATAATACGCTTAACTTTTAATCAATAATTCTGGAATTCGAGTCATTATTGTGGTAAATGCAAAATCATTATGAACCTTCAATTGGCTGCTTCCAAAACAAATTTACATATTTTACCATTTGGATTTAAAATTTTGACATTGTCTGTCTTGTTTGTATCAGAACTGAATTAACATGATTCATATTTCATAAAATATACTATTCACGTTCGGACGTGTTTACGTACTCAGTTTTTTAAGAGGTAAAGCGCGTATCAATAATTGTTCCCAATTTCTTCCCGTGGCGACTCGAACTCTCGACCTATTGGTTAGAGATGAAACATTTTACCAATTAAGTTGCGCTTCGTTGTACGAACGTAAATGTATTTACATACTCATATACGGTTTGGAATGAGTATTTTTAGGATTCTGTTTTTGGAAGTGTGAATCCAAAGACTCCAGAATTTGAGAGAAAGAAGGAGATAGACTAAAAATAGTAAACTTCAATTCTGATTCTTCATGCCAATACTTACATCCGGACACCCTATTTATAATACACACATCCTAACTACTTCTAACTTCTAGTAACTACTTGAGAGTATCCATATCTCATTTACTTATAATACAATTTACTAATAATAGCACACTAATTACTAATTGGCTAATACATCTTGTAAACTAATTCTAACATGCAATAATTGATAATCATAATAATAATAACTGCTAGGCTAGCCCGTATCATATACAGATATAGGCATAATCATCAAAGTTTCAAGTCATAATGGAGTGATGGTACGCAGAGTGTCACGTAAGGGTTAATTATATGAATGAATTTGGTTAATTGAAAAAAATTAGGACCGCGAAATGCGTTATGCGTCTTAATCAGTGGTAGCAGGATGACATCCCCATTAATATTTGGACAAAAACAGAGGGGTTGTGGGTCTAAATATATTAATGAAATGAATATGAAATTATTAAAGGATCAGAGCAAGGTTATAAATAGGTAGCTGCCCTGCCTGCCCATTCATTATCTACTTACGATTTCGACCTACCGCGTGTACTAGTCCCCACTCCACTACGTACCATGGTTTTTGCTTGTGTTACACGTACACCGTGGACCAATGGTTAGATCGAACTCCAAATCTTCTACTTACAAGTTACAACAAAACTTCTTTTATCACTGACCTATTTTATAATTCATTTCTCTCAAAACTACTCTTATACCAGATCGTATACAGAATTAGAAATATCATATAATATAAATCAAAATAATTATATTTATATTAACAAAACTAGGTTGAATCACAACATAATTTGTGTTTAAACAGTCCATGGTCTAATACAAAATTTTGTAATTTTATAAAGATGTGTATTATACCCAACAACATAAATTTCAGATGAGATCTCTATTGTTGGTACAAAATATATGTGTTTATGATACAGAACTTGATGTTCTAATCAATAACGTAGGCTAATTTGTTTATGGTATGGGGATATAAGGTGGTATTGGGTTAGTGTAGAAGTAGGAGTAGGATTAGAATAGATTTGTCTCTTCAAAAAAAATAATGTAGGCTAATATATATATAGTGAAAACAGTATAACACAAAACTTTACTGATCACTCCATGAATATAATACTACTTCAGTTCAATAACAATTGTCTGCTTTTGACTTTTTACAGTACAACTTTATGGACTTTGACCGCGTATCATTCTGAAATGATAATAATAAAATATTTAACAAAATTATATTATGATATTTTACATACTAAATTTTCGGAATTTCAGTGGTGTGGTGGTGGAAGATAGTGGTGGTGGGTTGAGGAAGAAGATGGTCTGGTGTGGAAGAAGTGGGTTGGAGAAGAAGGTGGGTGGGAAATAGATTTCGGGTGTGTAACTTTTTTCCATAAGAAACGGGAAAATTGTATTAAACTGTAAGATCCAACAATGGACAAGAGAAAGTGCACAATAAAATGAGGGCCCCATCACCAAATGAAAGTCTAATAAGAAGGGGGCTCGGAAGACGAAATAAGGATAACCCAAGATCAACCGGACCCCTTTTAGCCCATGAATTACGAATTCTACCCGTCTTAACGCCCCTCACCCAAACCTTCAAGTTAGACTGTCAGCGTAGTGATAGGCCAAAAGACTACCTAACAACTAAACCAATACAAGGTGCATGGAGGCTAAACCAAATCACACAGAGTTGTTCTCTAGAAATTCCGGAATTTCCATAAGCTTAAAGAAATTATGCCAGGTGATTAACAAATAAATCTCAGACACTTAACAGAAAATTCCCAGGTCAAATCCAGACGTTAAATATAAAAACATCAGACAAATAACATAAAAATCCCAGTTAATGACCAAATAAACCCCACTTAACATAGAAATTTCCTAACCGCACAGAAATTCCAAAATTTCTTGAGAATTTGTGAACTACACAAGCCCAAGAGAAGGCCCGAAACCTACAAGACCAAACAATCACAACCCGCATGGCCCAAGACACACAACTCAGAACCCAGAAAGAGACACAAAAAGAAGCGACCACCGCAAGAGAAGTACTCTACCAATGTGCTGACGATCACCTCTTAACCAAAAACTAAAGCCACCGAAATTAATTGGAGGATTACAAGCATGTACCTCTTGGGATGCGTGATTTCAGAAAAAGGCAAAATAGTGCCACACATTATGTTAATCACAAATGTACAGATTTTAGTTGGAAATGTGTACATTTGGGGTGCAATTATGTTATAATTTGTGCAAAATGTACAGCTTAAATGTACATATTTTCCTAAAATGTACAGATTATTACTGTTTTGCCTTTATTTGAAATTTTTTGGACACTTTGATTTTCTTTGAAAACATGTTTGTAAACCATCCTTTTTTCCCAAAATTTTGATGGTGACGGTAGACATTAGGCCCATTGTGGGGCCCACATGAACAGTGAGTGGGAGTTCACCAACCAATGATGAAACCATTGTAGACCGTTCATACTTCATAGTTACATGCATCTTATGTTATAAGTCAAAACACTTAACATTTGACAACGAAGCGTAACTCAGTTGGTAATCCGCTTCACCTCAAACAAATAGATCGGAAGTTCGAGTCAGTGTTTCGTCGTTTCCAAACAAAACAAGTCAGAAGTCAGAACACTTATATTTATATTAACTTGCAGCATATTGTGTGTGATATATCGGTTAAGAGGTAACTCGAACCCTGTCTTTCTGATTGGATGTAAATGGTAAGAAGAGAGCGGTGCAATGGCAATGGCGAGTCGGAGGAGACAGGAATAATAATAAGGAGAGGCTAGCAGCAGATAACATGGAAAGATCCTATTGGGAGGACAGGACATCCACCATACCACACTACTTCCTCTGCCATCATCAATCACCCACCCTCTCCTTCTCCTGCCCGCCTGCACCAAAACTTTCTTTAACTTTTCCTCTCAGAAATGGAATGGATTCCTTCTTCTTACATTATACTATTACTTTACTACATTATCTAATACTACTACTAGTATTTTATTCTTAGTGCTCGAGTAACTCGAAAATTGACGAGCCTTAACGAGTTTTTTTCGAGCTTTATCGAGTTTTAACGAATTTTTATCGAACTTTAACGAGCTTTTTCAATATAAGAAGACTTACCGAGCTCGGCTCATTAAACTACCAAACACAAAGCTCGACTCAAGCTCGGCTCGTATACCTTATAGAGCGAGCCGAGTTCAAACCTTAACGAGTCGAGCCCTCGATAAGGCTGGGCTCGCATAAGAGCTATATGTAGGAGTAACATCTTTCATTTGATTTGGTTATTGATTGAGAATTGAGAAACAAGGAGTAATGCTCCTCACATATATCCATGTGCTGCTCTACCCAACTACACGTGCTCAGTTTCCCACACCATCATCATACTATTCAATTCTATTATATTCAATCTATTCAATTCAAGAAGAGTATACAACATACATATCCCTTTCCTTTCCATTCCTTTCTTTTGTGAACTATACATTGTACTTGCAAGTACCCCCCTTACCTTACCTTACATTCCAACCACTTGCAACTATCCCCCTATCTCTTCCCTAACAAGGCATTTACGAGTCCTACGAATACCTTGATTTATAGGCTAAATTTTCAATTTTTCAAGATTTGGCCCCCACAACATTCGGGAAAAAAAATTGCATATATAACTTCGCCCCCATTCCTGGATCCGCCCCTAGTCTTAGCTACCCTCACTCGGAGTATGTCGGCATTCTGATATGCGTAATAGTTAGTTTACTTATAGACGGTCTTATAATTGAAAGAATTTTATAATAGTGCACCTTAAATCATACTGTAAATAAAATACGTTAGAAATTCGAGTTTTGTACAAAATATCATTGTAAGTCTCATTTTAAACAGTTAAGACTTATGAGTATGGCCATGAACATAACATTAACGAGATCGAGTTTTCCAAACTTTCTTTGTATGTTTTAGTTAAGTGGTTTGGAATTAGTGATTTACAATATTCAAATAACGCGCATTTTAAATTTTAGTGATAAAAATCACAACCATTTTATAGTGTTAGTTATCACAATTCACATATCATTTCCAATACATTTTTGGAATTATATACTCCCTCCGTCCGCTCAATCCAGCCCCATCTTTCCATTTTGGACGTCCACTCAATCCAGCCCATGTTCAAAAATGGAAAACTTTTATTGATTTTAAATCAAACACTTCAACCCCAATTATACTATATATCAATATACTACCACAATTCAACCCTACTTATACTACTTTACTTTCCATTAATTACTACACTATACCCCACTTGCACTATATACCAATAAACTACTATTCTTTTGAAATATTGTGCCAAAGTCAACATAGGCTCGTTTGAGCGGACGGAGGGAGCAGTTATTAGTTAAGTACGACACCACGAATGCAGTCCCCGTACGTACGGGATAACTGTACCACTACTAGTATGTTATTCGAATCCTTAAGTTTGGGTTTTCTACATATTGACCTTGTCACTGAAACCCATGCTTTTGTGGGAGTATATATTGTGTTTTTGCAAATTAATCAAATATTGCACCAAACTATGTAGTATTAATTTAACGGTTGTTATTGGATCAATGAGGGAGCACAATCTTGAAGATTAGTGCCCCTGCTTATAATTGAGTTACTAATCCAAGTCCATATGCACATAAACTCCCAATTGCATAGATATAAGATATCTAGCTATTCTAATATGTGATTCGATTATTTGATGGGCCTAGAGTGTTACGCATTTTGATATTTTAGTTTGGTATGTAAAATTCTGGTTGGTTGTTCCTTTATGTCAGCTTTTGACACCTCATTTGTATATTCTTTAAACGTCTCTTATAATGGACAAGGTTAGGATCTTAATTGGATTAATCTTCATACCTCATGAGCTAAAAGCAGTCTGGCTGTTCTTTAAATTAGCCTATTTCGATTCAAACTCCCATCTATGGGCTACATGCGTTATTATTCGGCGGATGTCTTGTAGAATCTCTCCTTCCCAGTTGAGTTTTGAATGCAATTCTTATACACCATCTTACTTGTACAAATTACATTATTTCATACCTTATGGGCTAAAAACACGACGACATCATACTTGCTTCACCAAATTAGTCTGTGTTACATCACATCGAATTCGGTTTTAATAGTAGTATTTTGCAAGTGACATCAACATAATGAATTCAAGAAGTGTGAAATTTTAGTTGGGGGGTGTGGGCATGCATAAGCCCCGCCATGTGCAAGTACCCAAAGTTTGAAGACTCAGACATACACACACTACCTCCCCACAACTCATGCCCCATGAATTGGCTTCTTTCTTTTTCTTCATCATTTTTAAAAATTTTATTCTATTTTTTGGCACCCATTCCCATGATTGTATGACCCTCTTTCCAGCAGATGATGTTTCTTCACCAACACTTTGAATTTCTAATTTTTGCTTTGCTTTCTCAATTAACCCTTTCACTTTACTTTGTATACAAGCCAATTGTCATCCATTTCCCCTTTTCACTTTTACACCTAAAGTTGAGTCACTTCCTACTACACCATTCAATAAGCTAACCAAACTAACGTATCATCTAGTACAGATCAACTGGTAAAACGATTTTCATCTGATTATTAAGTCGAGAGTTTGAATCACTTTTCCACCGTAATGGATCAAGTATCAGATATGCATTTTAACATTTAACTAGATAAAGATAATGATCGAACTTATCACGCATAAACAAACTTATCACCTAGAGCTAGCTAGTTAGCTAACAAAATCATCAAATGTATCAAAAGTGGGAAAAGTATATCTGGTTGTCTCATGTGTAAGTTGTCATCTTTTAGGTTATTATATTGTACTAAGAATATATGAAATCTAATTATTCAGATGGTTACTTTTGCTTTAAATTTTGAAGTAGCTAATCTTGTTTAAATTTAGAGAAAATCAAACAAGAAAGGATTGGAAAAACTAATGAACTGATAATATTTTGAAACAAGATGCATTACAACTTCTATATCTCAACTTGAAGATCATCATCTCCCTCCACTTCTATTCAAAATTCAAATTATCTAACAAATGAAATTAGAAAAATTGTGTTATGAGTGACTTAAAACTAGAATTAGTGCATCATGTGACTATAATCCGCCCCGTTAAAGCTACCGCGGTGATGGATCATGAACTCATCGCGCCCGTTAAAAACCGAAACTTGACCCACTTGACCCAACAATTGTTGGTGTTGATGTTGTTGATAATCCTTTTGTCTCCTTAACTCCATCACCTTACGGTGCGAGTTCGAGTGCTTGCTCGAAACAAACGAGGGACTAGCTGCGGGTCGGTACTCAGGTACTAAACGACCCGACTTGAAACGGACCCCACATGCATTGCAGAGGGTTTTCGGTCCCATTGGGCCGGTTCTCCATTGTGGGGTCTTGTCTGAACCGCAATGAAGGCATTGTCGACCGGTTGATTCCGTTGGTTCCTTTTTCTTAGCGGGCCCCGTTTTCGAGCTCGAGAAGGGTGAGAGGTGGAGGAGGCGTGAGGACCAGTCGCGTGGAGGTGCACGTGAAAGCTTGCTACGTGCTTTTCCGGGGACCGCAACCTCCGCCGGGAAAAATGTCGGCGACCCCGAGGTGACCGGGGAGGCGGACGAGGAGGAATACGTGGCACCGGCGGTGGGGATGAAGTGGTGAACGTCGTCGTTGGAAAACGACTCCTCCACGAAATTCGATAGCCATTCCAGTTCCGCCAAGTCATCATACTGTTGAAAAAGTAACATGCCATAGTTAGCATTTATTCCACAAAATATATACCTTATGTAATAAAACTAACTAAAAAACAGTTTTTTCTTATATCGCATGATAGAATTAGTAAAATTACCGGAACGCAAAGTTCGTTGCCGGAGAAGTGATTATCACTAAAGCTGCTGCAGCTGAGATTGCCGTTAAACTGGCTGCCGTCTCCACCGGAAACCGATGAATTGCAGCTGTCGACCAGTGTGGGAGTGGAAGAGCCGTTGGAATTGCCAGCCGTGTTGTCGAAAAAAGCGTCGGTCATCGGCTCGTCGTCTTTGGAGAGGTCGAGTAAATCATCCACCGTGAAATTGGCAACACCATTTGCATTGTCATGGACATTCAGACTCTCAAGCGGAGCAAAATCGGAATAATCTCCTAAGAAGTACTCCATTGCAGCAAACTTTAGCTTTTTATTGAACTGTAGATATAAAACAGAGTGTGTGTGTTCTGTTCCAAAGTGAACGGAACTGGTTGGGCTTTTATTGGTGGAGTGGGGGTTATATTTGTCATTTCAGGATATAATATTTATTTGTGGGAGTCTGACTTCAATTTCTTTTTTGGGTGTCTTCTTCTTATTTTCCTTGTGTTGATTGAGCAAGTTATGTAAAAATTATAGTTTTACGAAAAATGTGAAAAACGGAATCTTGATATACTATATGTATCGATAATAAAGCACTAAAACTATTATTGATATACACTGCGTTGACACTGAATATTGATATACTTTATTTTTCACGTTTTTCCTCAACTCACGTTTTTTACCGGATTTTGTAGGTTTAATTTATTGAATTAGGTGATTCATCACTGTTATTAGTACTTCACTTGTGACACCAGTAAAGTTTGTTGATTGTCAACACGAAACTTTGTTTCTACTTAGGCAGGAAATTAAGCGATTTCATATATATTAGTATTGTTTAAACATAATAAAGAATAAAAATGAGTCCAATTTAGATTGTGAAACATGAAGAAAAGTAAGTATAACTTGACATTGTAAATGCGTGATGTTCTTGTATAGCTTTTCTCCGTGTAAACTGCCTTCCAGAATGCCCCATGTCTTGTTCCATATTCGACTAGTATATTGAAACTAATTTTGTTTAGAATCGTTAAAATTGTATTAAACTTCATCAAACTTATTATATAAGTACGAAAGTGCCTAACGATTGTATTCTACCCTAACTAAAGAACAAGACCTAGAATTGAAACTAACAAGTGATCCGTCGAAAAAGAGGACGACTCTCTAAATGTTGGGGGAATGATATAAACTTATAAAGTTTGATAGACGAAGCCGATAAAACGACTCTAGTCAAACTGGACTATTGATGAATGATGACAATGATGAAATCGATTAAAGCTCATTGCAATTATAACATTAGATTAAGTATATACACAAGACTCTATAGTAGAATTCGACCGTCAAAGTACATTGAGGGGTAGCACAATTGCTAACTCTAAATATCATAGATGATTTTGTGATTAGGTCATAGACTCATAGTCTTTCAAGAGTATACCACGTTGTGATTAAACTTGTATAAGAAATGGTCATAAAAATCAGAGATATCACATAGAATTCAAATTCATAACAGCAAATAGTAACCGGATGTTGAAGGTTAAGTACTACGTTGTGATCGATTAAACTTGTCTAAGATGTGGTCATAGAACTCAGAGATATCACATAGAATTCGAACTCATAACATCAAACAGCAGCCGAGAGTCGGGATCAATCTTGTTTTCAGCCAAAAACTAAAACTAAAATGAACTTACATAAACCAGGCAAGAAAGGAAGGTGGTTTTGCAACTGGCATGGCTCTCTTACACAGAAACCTCAAGTCACATGAAACAGCAGTAAGTTAAGCTTAACCTCTGCGCTCGGACAGTGGTATAGTATTTTTAACAGGGACAACAGAACAGTTAAGAAAATAAAGATTAGTATTTACTGAACCTCCAGCATAGGGATTCTCATTTCAGAAACCAATTATGATACGAATTCAGCCAATCATCCATTCTTGCATGTAACAACTATTTCTTTTTCTTCTCAGAAGCCATCAGAACAGACACGTAGCTTTTCATAGTTTTAAACTGCAAATAATCCCATTTCATTTTATTTCATTTCTCAAGTTGTAATCGGAGATCTTCCCAATCAAGACAATCATGGCAAATACTCACGAACTTGGCAACTAGTACTTGATCAATTGGGATATATATATGTCGCACGATTAATTGGTTAAGCTACGTCGGCCACATATAAATTTCATTGCAGAAATTCCATATTCAAGTACAAAGAAAATATATGTTTGAGCTAGCTCTCTTCACGGTTCGGTAGTATTCTGTATCTTTGTTTAAAGCTAAGTCACATGGAGCGAAAGCGGGAACGGGAGCGGGAACGGGAGCGGGAGCGAGATTCGCCAAAATCAAAATAATTTGGGAGCGGGAGCGTCGATAGAGCGTTAATTACTATACATTTTTCAAACAATATATATGTATATAAAACACCGAGTACTTAGTAATTTAGTCCAAATTTGATATTTCATAAATTATCACCAATGTGACAATATTAAAACTTTCCAAAAGTGCTGATAGTTGAGCAACTACAAAAGCTCTACCAACAAGCTGCTACTGATCAGCATACTTACATCTTCTCAATTTCGAAATACGAACAATTTAGCTGCAAAATCCGGCTTCTTACATCCTTCAAGTGTAATGCTCAAACAATTTTAGAGAGAAATGGCTGAAGAAAGTGTTTGGAATTGATTTCAGAATTTGAAGAAAGTGACGGCAAGATCTCGTTTGTATAGCATATTATTAAAGTCGTGAATTATTGATTCTTAGAGCGCGATTTAGTCGAGCTCCCGAGCTCGGAGCGCAAATGCGAGCTCGGAACGCAAAAAAAGCTCTAAAAACCGAGAATTATGTGACCCAGGATTATACGATTAATGGAGTCAAAGGAACCACGACTGAAGGATAGACCAGACGTATTAATTAGAGATTCACGTGCATTGAAGATGAAGTTGGATTGGTGTACCAAGGACTTGAAGATGGAGAATGTATATGGTCATTGAAAAACATCGACGTTGCATTATTTTAATACCCTTATATATACATATAGACACAATAAGCGATGGGATAATTTGTTAGTGAGTGTGAGATAACGAATAATTAGGAGTGTTGGGAAGCGTTGCATCGTGCCGTCAACATTTGTTGGTGGTCCTAGGTATATATAATTCAAAATTACCAGGACACAATCACAATTTGCAAGGCTATGCGTTATCTAGAACTTCATCTGGCATTGCATCACTGTGGCTCCCCCCGTGGGTGGAGAGATCATTCACGGTTTGGGATTTCAATTATTGTTGACGAGACCACCATGTGTAGGATAACCTTGGTAGCGACATAGCCGGCTTGATCAAAAGGACCAAGCTCATCGTATGGGACGAAGCTCCTATGACTAATAGGTTTTGTTTCCAAGTAGTACTATATTGTAGTGTAAGGGATGCCATGGGTGAAGCACGGGATGGTGATTCAAACAAGCCATTCAGAGGAGTTGTAGTTGTGTTTGGTGGAGATTTCAGGCAGATATTGCCCGTGGTACCTACATGAAGTCGGAAAAAAATAAGTGCACCACACTATTTCATCTTCAAATCGAGTATGGAGTAAATGCAGAGTACTGGGGTTGATGAAAACCATGCGTTTGCAGGTACGACCCTGCTATACTGTATCTTACTAATATGCTCCTGCACTACATTTTACACTGTGTTATAATCCACAATTTACTTATTTATTTCGTAATTTTCATACTGGTCAAATGCCAACAGAAGTTCATGTGTTTAAAGCGTTTGCTGAGTGGCTGCATACTGATGGTGATGGTAAAGTCGGAGCCGATAACGACGGTGAAGTTGAATTCAGACTGCCCGACATCATCCTCATTCATGATGCTCTTGATACAATATATGCAATTGTTAAATGTACGTACCCGTCCCTATCAACCAACAAGGGTAATGGTGCATACTTACAAGATAGAGCAATTCTTGCACATACTAATTAAGACCATCCAAGAGATAAACGACTATGTAATGTCGTTATTAACGGGCGATGCAACAGAGTTCCTTAGCTAAGACAGTATTGTCCAGGCGAAGATGACACCGTCAATCGAGAAGATGCCTACTTAGTTGAGTTCTTGAATACCATTCGAGCTTCTAGACAACCGAATCATTGTATCAGACTAAAGGTTAAATGACCCATTATGTTGTTGCAAAACATAGATCAGACCGAAAAATTATGCAACGGAACAAGAGTAATGATCTCTGGAATCGGGACAAATGTAATAAGGGCTATCATGATTGCTCGGAGAAACCGAGGTCAGGAAGGGTTAATTCCAAGAATTCATTAAACGCCATCTGAGTTAACCAAATTCCCAATACGTTTCCAGCGTAGAGAATTCTTTATATATGTTGCTATGCAATGACTATTAGTAAAAGCCAAGGACAATCACTTGATCATGGTGGTTTATACCTTCTGGATCAAATGTGTAGCAATGAACAACTACAAGGGTGACAAACATAAAAGGGCTGAAGGTCTTAGCATTGGACGAAGGTGGCAAACCTACATCATCCACTGTAAATGTAGTTTACAAAGAGACGCCTTCAATAAATTGTAATGTTTTTACTTTTAACAGACGACTTGATATCATATAAGTATATATGAGTTGAATATTTCATACAATATATTAAAAATGACCACATTCTTTTTTAGGTGGCGCAGATTGACGCGTCGGCTTTGTGCAACACTCGACTTCACCTCTTTTCGGCCAAAATATTACATGAACACTGAATGTAACACTTCGTTACAAACTTGACTACTTAGATATTACTTAGCATTGTGTACAAACATATCGTATACTAAAATAAAACCAGGTCGTGGCATCGTTACGGGTTAAGTCTAGTATGACCAAAAAACGAAAAGAAAATAGTAACCTTAAATTAGATTAATAAAAAACTAAATTGTGATAATATTAAGTTAAATTTTATAAACATAGCCTTACTCAACTATCAAATTTAATCAAATATTATAGATATGGAACTAGAAAGGAGAAAAGAATGATCTTATCACAATTGAATGCGTTAATGTTAAATCATCATAATTAACCTTAACTAAAACCGTCAAATTGTATTGAATTTCATATGACCAAAAATGAAAAGAAAAGAGTCACCTTAAATAATTAAATTATGATGATATTAAGTCATTTTAATACTTTCACTCGAAATCACTATCAATATTTATCGGATATTATAAATATTGAATTTAAAAGAATAAAAGAAAAGAAAATATGTAAAATCAGAAATAATAATAATAATAAAAATTCTGCTTAAGAAATACGCAAAGAAAAAGCGAACACCTAGCAGGTAAAAAGGGCCACACTTGATATTCCATTTCTCTCACCTCAACCAGCTCCATACCCCTCTCCTTCTCTCTAAAAATATCCAGTCTCACACCGTCTTCTTCTTTCAAGCCCCCAATTATTCTCGTTTTGATTCGTGTCTGCAATCCCTTGATCTTCTCCGATCGATCCTCTTCACCATGGTAACGATTTCTCCAGCTTTATTTTACACATCTATCCTTATTGCTAGGGATTATGCTTTATTGAGCTAACAATTTTGTTTACGTGCTCACTTTGTTTGATTCGATGCTCGATTCTCGATATCTGTGGTTTCTGAAGCGAAATTCATACTAAATTTAGTACATCAGCTTATCAATACGTTGAATCAGTAGTCTCTATTGCTGTGTTAGCCTGACTTTTCTTTCGTTTGCTATTTTTATGTTTCTAGATCTGGTCGTGTACAACTCTAGATTTAAATTTTATCGGAGAATTTCAACGCTAATTCGTTTTAGGTCAATTTTTTTCTAGCTTGATTTTCAGCTGGCTTGCTGATTTCTAAGCCGAATCTAGTTTTTTTTTGTTTTCAGATTTACAAAAATTATCTTGATCCAATCTCGATGCTCCTTATACTGACGTGTGTATGCGAGTGTTTGTGTGTTTGTTCTATGGGACCCTGTGTACTTGCAATATACAATTTCGTACGAATGTTTTGCTGCCTACTAGCATATAACCAAGGACAATGTGATTGCTTTGTTTTGCACCTATTGTGTCTGGATAATCTATTTGTTTATTCAATTTCATCTAATGCTCGTATCTTTTTTATAATAGCAAGTATTTGGATATGTGAAGTTATGGAAGTTCGGATAATGGTTTTTATCCATTGATGGGAAATTTGTTTTAATTTTTTGAGATCGGATTGTAAATGTGGCATCCTCATCATAGTGCCCTCTCTGTCATATTATATTGTAAATGTGGCATCCTCATCATAGTGCCCTCTCTATCATGCCAAATAAAAGGTTTGAACACAAACAGATAATCATGTGCTCTTGTTAAAATTGTGGTCCAAACCAACAAAGTTTTTGTTATTTGGTAGGGTTGCATTTATTTAATATACTTACATTACATGTAATTGGTAATGCTGACCAAATTACTTAGCTACATACAAATATAATTCATGCTATTATACATACATGTACAGTATTTTTTGTAGGAATTGTTAACCCTTACAAACATGAAGTGTAATGGTGTTAAGTTTCATCCAACCAATTGTTCTAATCACATGATAGTTTGCAGCTGGTTATCGGTTAAGCTTGGGAATGATTTTCGACAGTATCAAGCAACAATATGTAGTGAATGTGTAGAGGTTTAGAAATAATAATCCCACATTGACAGATTTGAACCTCCTTTTTTTGTGTAGGCTAATGCAGCGTCCGGAATGGCAGTGCATGATGACTGCAAACTCAAGTTTATGGAGCTGAAAACCAAACGAACTCACCGCTTCATAGTATACAAGATTGAGGAGAAGCAAAAGCAGGTTATAGTGGAAAAAATTGGGGAGCCTGTTCAAACTTACGATGATTTCTCTGCAAGCCTTCCTGCTGATGAGTGTCGCTATGCAGTTTTTGATTATGATTACATGACTGTTGACAATGTCCCAAAGAGCAGGATTTTCTTCGTCGCCTGGTAATGTTCCCATCCTAGCAATCTGATGAATTGAGTTTCAGTATCATTACTTTTGGCTGCCTTGTAACTTACTGCAACTCTATGGAAGCTCTTAGCAGCTCAAGTTAGACTAGGTTGTGTTGAGACTAAATCTGATATCGTATCTTTTTTTCGTTGAGTGAGTTTCTTCGTCGTGGACTTGTAGTAAATTAGTGTTGATATTGCAACAGTGCTGTGAGAGTGGCTTGGTCTCAGTTTAAGTACATAAAGCATTATAGGTTGTAATACATTGAGTTCAACTTTCTAATTGCTCCATGTTATCTATTCTCTGTGCCAAGGTCCCCTGACACTGCTAGGGTGAGGAACAAAATGATCTACGCCAGCTCAAAGGACAGGTTCAAGAGAGAACTAGATGGCATCCAGGTGGAGCTCCAAGCTACTGATCCCTCCGAGATGGACCTAGATGTTTTCAAGAGTCGTGCCAATTAAGTTTCTCTGGAGAAAGCAAAATAGCATATGACATAAGCTTGCTCCTACTCTAGAGGAATGTTAATAGTCTGTGGAACTATGTGTCCTCCTAAGCTATGATATTTGTTCTGTTGTTGAAGTCTCGTGACCTTGATCAATTTCTGGGATTTTGATCTTGTTCAATGTTTTCTGTTGGCGTGGATTTTATTTGACTGAATTGTGCGGGTTGGATAACCTCCCCTGGATTGAGCTTTTGTTTCATGTGAAAACATGACTTTTCTTATTGGGGTCTTCTATGTTCAGATTGTTGTGCTCTTGTGCATTCTTTTGTTAATACTACATTGTTTGGGGATATTCATGTATGGTGTTCGACTGTGGTAGACTTGGTAGCAGTAAAACTAGTAATTGATTAAAGTTTCAATATTGGGATACGTTTTGGTTTCCTTGAAGACAAAGTATCTATCAGTGCTGTTTAAATTAAATGAAATATTTTTGATTGACTTGTTATTTGATTTTATCAGGGTCATCTAAAAATCCATGATACTCTTAATTTTTGTTCATTTTGGCCTAAGACCGACATTTTTGTGGCCTTGAAATTCAATCCCGGTTCCTGAAGTAGTACTGAGGGGTGAAAGTTCGGTCAATGGCATGGTCGCATGAGGAGGTGAAAAATGATGAGAGACGTTTGTTTCCCATCGATGTTGTCTTGATTATTATATATATATACATATACTCCATCCGTCCAGTCAATAGCTTACTTTCTTTTTTCGTAGTCCAATATAAAGATTCCCATTTCCTTTTTTGAACATGTGGTTCCCAATCTTTATCCACTCATTTAATTATAACACACCAAAAAGTACTACAACTACTCCACTTACAATATAATACTCCCTCCGTCCGCTCAAACGAGTCCCGGTTTGACTTTGGCACAATATTTAAGAAGAGTAGTAGTTTATTGGTATATAGTACAAGTGGGATATAGTGGAGTAATTAATGGAAAGTAAAGTAGTATAAGTGGGGTTGAATTGTGGTACTCCCTCTGTCCCACAAAACTTTACCCACTTTCCATTTTCGGACGTCCCACAAAACTTTACCCATTACCAAATAAGGAAACTACCCCACACACTAAAACATTATTTTAATATCACTACACTTCTTTATTGCCACACATTCTCAAAAAGTAACCTACCCCGCTTACTTTTTCATTTTTACTCCATTACTTTAACTCATTTTCTTAAACTGTGCGCCAACCCTAACGGGTAATGTTTTGTGGGACGGATGGAGTAATTTGTATTTCACAGAAATGGAGCACAACATGCTACGTTTCCAGCTTAGAAAATTAGGACCTCTGAGTTCAGTTTTAACAGCACCTGAAGTAAGATTTTCAGTATGAGCTAAGAAATAAGGACTAGATGTATTAGAAGGATCCTCAATCAGTTTTTCTTTCCCTTTGCTGCTTGTTTTTCCAGTATCCTTCGACTGAGCAATCTTAGGAGAACCAGAATCATCAGATTCAATTTCAACCATACTTGATCTGCAAGCAAATCAACAGACAGTTGATGTGAGTGAAAATTCAGAGTAAACAAATTCTCTAAACTATTATATCAGGCTGCAAAACTGTCAAATCGATCAACGATCGAGAACAAAACTAATCAATAGAACAAACTACTGAACAATAGCTATTATTGAACGATCTAACAGAGATCGGTGAAATGAACAACAAACAGTTGTGTGAAAATCAAATGATAATGATATACAACCAAAATCAAAACAAACCTCAGTCATCCCTGCAGCAAACCTCAATCTTCCCTGCAGCAACTCAAAGTTTAAGTGATTCCTGAGGTGCATTCTGCTTTCTTTCGGCAAGGTGGTTGTTTAGTTGTGATATTCGAATGGATTTCCCTGTGCCCATTTAGTAGCAAAATGTGGCACATCATATCCAATAGTCTGTCATAATGAGAGATCCCCATCAGGTAAGCAAGAATACCCCTCAACTCCAGCCTCCAGGAATATATTGGCAGCATGAAGGTATCAAGACATGCAGCAAAAAGTGAATTACCAGTACTATAACCAAACTTGAACAGACAACCAATGACAATTTCCAGGCTTTTGTGAACTTTTTCACGCTCTCTCTTCAATGAAATTCTGATTTTGCTGTAGATTTTGATAATATTATCATAAACTAGACGATATACCCTGTTGATGTAGATGGTCACATTTGGTCAGTGATGTATATGCTTCAACACATACATCCTTTAATCCTTATGAGCCTTTTGGATACTGTTATGCAAAAGATGGAGAGAAGTATTGAACAAGAAGCGCTTATTCCTACGGGTATAGATACATCACAGGGCTCGACCTTGGAGTAATTTTGATGCAATCTCATCCAAAACAATTAATCAGGTTATGCTATGCCATCAACACTATATTCACTGCTGAACAAGCCACACATCACTGTCTCGCATACCTGAGGAACTTAGCTTCGGGAGCCAAAAGATAAAAATCAGGGGATTTTGTTCTTAAAACTGCATCCAGTTTTAATGCCCAACTCTATTCAATGGATTATCCTAAGCATTCCAAAGAAACTAAACTGGTGACTACAAGGAAAGTCGAATAAATCCCATCAACCTTCACGATAGATATAAGCCTAACGCCTTTGTACTAATAGTATCATAGCAACACACTCGCGATCAGATCCTAAATTTCATATGGCATAATAGTACTATAAAACAATGCTCAAACTGTCAAACACAATAGTGATAATGCAGTAAAGACGCACTTGAAAGGTAACATGACAGGAACAATTTATTCAGCTTCAAAACGATAACAACAGTTTTACACAACAACTGAAGGCAGTAAATATCGACAGACTACATTGACAATTACGCATTCACATTCGCATGCATTCACATTACTGCAGCTCATGTGGAGGTAGAGCCGAATTAAAGGCGATGAGCCCCCGGCAGTAAGGGCACAAGGGACTCTTCTCCAGCCACCGCAGAATACACTTGAAATGATAACAATGCCCACAAGGCAAGAAACATATCTCGCTCCCAATTTGCGGCTTATCCAAACAAATCGCACAATCATCTTCACAGTCCTTCCCCTCCACCTTCCTCCTCTTCATAAGCTTACCCAGCAACGCAATGTGCACCGGTTCAGGCGCATCTTCCGGTGGAGGAGGAGGTTGATACTCCGGCAGCTCATTAGCTGGCACAAAAGCAAACGTCCTGCTCTTAATCACCCTCGACACAGTATCCTCAAACTCCTCGTTCTCCTTCTGAACTGTGTAGATATCCACCGAAACATCAACGGGTAGAACGGTACAGCCTGCATTCTCCTGCTTCATCAGAACAACGTGATTCGCGATGTCGCGGTACATTGTTTTCCTCACGCGGTGAGGTAAGCCCCATCTGGCGAAATTGAGAGCCATGAACATCTCGAGATGGTCTTCGACTAGCTCCTGCTCAATGTCGAGAGCGTAGAGAGCTCCGGTGGTGTCGACGAGCTGGTCCTTGCCGGAATTGGGCGTCTTGCGGAGCAGGTAGTGGATGCGGAAGAGGAATCGGACGCAATTCTCCGGTTGGTTGCGCGGATCAGGCCAGATCATGTTCTTGTCCAGCTTGATGCGGAATTGGCACAAGTAGCCTTCATCATCGCAGTAAGACATTGGGAATTGATCAATTGAGGGTTTATTGAATTGATCGACTGGTTAGGGTTTTGGTGATTTGGGGGAGAATTTCCCCGGGAAGAGATGGAAGGTTTATTTATTGAGTTGAGAGCTCTGCCCTAAATTGAGTAGGAGAAGGAAAGGGAAGCGGTGCCGATGAAGGTGAAAGTTCCAGACTGCCCCTACCCAATGAGCATCCGACGTATGCGTAACACGCGTATATCCCTTATTAAATTCCGGAAAATTAAAACGAGACGAGTCGAGTTTTGGAATGGATCTATGGTCGTTTCATTAGCTGATGTTTTGGTTTGGGCTTCACATAATCGACTTGTAATCAATTCGTCATAAATATGAAACTCGACAACTTTTGTGCGAATACAATATTTATTTATACATATATCGGACAAGCATGTACGGTTATTTACCAAAATTTTAATCGACCTATAGTATATGGGTTACCTAAATCACTACTCATGACGGGTGTGTTTTTTCCCAACTGCCCTTTGGTAGACACTTAATGCGGACGATGGTGGACGAATTGTGGGTGAGTTTACAACATACAAAATTAACTTATCACACAAGTTCTTAAGGAAGATGGAATTTCTATTTGTTGAACTCAGAGACAACAAAAAAATAAAAAGGAAAGCCATGCCGATGAAGGTGAAAGTTCTAGGTTGTTCTACCCAATGAACAGCTGACATATACTGACGCGTGTATATCTCTTATTAAATTACGGAAAACGCGTCGAGCTTTGAACCCCCGATGGATTGATGACCGTTTCATTAATTGTTGTTTTCATTTGGACTTCACATGATCGAACCCGTGATCCATTCACGAAAATTATAAAATTCGACAACCTGAATTGTGTGAACACAATATTTATTTACATATTATTAAGTGTTCAAGACACGATTATATAGTTGATTACGTACCAGACATGTCACGTGTTTCGAGTAATTTTGCAAGTAATGTGAAATACGACATGCCTTATGCGTATCAGATCAAGTGTTGGTGTTGAGGGTGTAGGACAATGATATGAACAATGTGACAGAAACTAGGATATCTAGACGGATCGTGTAATCACTTTCCGAACAAGATTATTCGACCCTATTTCAGCGCCTGGGTTGCACGAATACCTTGCGGGGATAATCCGTTA
>JAYMSL010000910.1:0-19865 GCA_036897195.1 Plantago coronopus
TTGATCATATTTGTTTAAGTCTCAAGCTGAGCAAAACACACTTACACACTTACTACTGCATAAGCATCTACACGATATCACATGAAGCTCTATCACCACAGGCTGAGTTATTCAGGCTGTGAGAGTAAATCCGCTGCACAATATCTATGTTTGGAAGATCTACACTATCTGCAATTCAGGTTACGTTTAGTTTTTGAAAGTCCATTCACCCCCCCTGGACTTTCTCCACCCCTTCTAGGGACCAACAGTTCTCCCCTGTGTAAATGTTTAAGGAAGAAATACAAACTGAGTAGCTTGATGTAGATTTTAAAATGTATGTTTATATTTTTGTTATCAATCTATATACTATACAACACTATTTACGTTGGACAAATATAGTTATGTGAGCAGGTTTAGTTCATCAAATTGTAATAGGGTTCATATACTTTGAATTACATGAACATTCTCTATCATTATTTCAGACTACGTCTAATCGAACATACATACTTTATCATCCGAAACGGTTCATTGGTTCACAAACACTGATAGGCAATTTGAGTGTTTGACGTGTGTGCTAATCCACTTCCACCTTTTTAACAAAGATAGTCATTTTCCCCTAATCACTTTTCAACTAATAGCCCAAAAGTCCAAAACATAAAGTCGATTGAAAACATGGAAGCAACTAGAATATACCATACCATACCATACCATTTGCACTATTGTCATGCTATTATTATAATAATAATTATTATGCTCCGTGCAATTCACTTGAAAATTTTTGAATTAAACTGAATAGATTTAAAGTGAACTGATTTGCATTAATTGAATTTGTTTCCAATATAATTTACACTAATTAACTTAACTGAATTGAGATAACTTAAACCGAACTGAAAACAATATAAACTTAATAATTTATTTTATATTCTATATATTATTGTATCCCACTTAGGAGAAAAGGCCCTCTTCTTTCCAATCAATCACAAAAGCAGCTTCCACCATCCTTCCAATATAATATTAACATTTACAAAACAGTCCTTTTTCTTTACCTTTTTCACAAAACGAATCTCCTAAAACAAAAAGACCTCCACAAAAGTCACATATCTTTTTCCCCCGATTTATCCGATTTCTGGATTTCCCGGCGAATCAGGCAAGTATATCTCACTCTTACACTCTCCCATTCACTCCCTCTCCCTGTCTGCAATCAATGTAAGCCAACGGAATGCTATCAAATTTCCATTATTGGGGTTTCTGATTTTCTTGCATTTTTTGGGGATTTTGTCAATTTGACTTATATTTCAAGTTACCTCACAAATCACGTTTCTTTCTGTACTGAATTTTGCCAGTTTGTTATTATTTGTATCATTGTGTGAAGTTTCCAGGGACCTTCTTCTCTGCAGCTTTTTAGTTGCGTGATTTCTCTGAGTTGCTCATAAATATTGATTGAGGCGTATTTGAGGCGTATTTATCTGAATTATTGTAGATGGATAGGGATTGAAATTTACTTGGTGCTTAAGAAGAGTCTGGTATATACAAGTCGGCTGAAGAAGCGGTGACCGGCTTTTCTTTTGTTTCTTCTTCTTCTTCATTGATAAAGTCGTCTTCTTGGTATAGCCCCATATATTTGTTCACACTTTATTGAATTTTCTTTCCAGAAGCTCTATTTAAGTAATAATAGAGTTGAATTAGAATTAGAATAGTTTTTATTGTTTAGTAGTTGCACACAAGTCTTTTGCTTGGATTGATTCAGGTTAGTAAATTACTTGGAAGGGATTGGATTTCGTTGTTAAAGCTAAAGTCTATTTATTTGGATTCTGCTTTCTGGGTTTTGGATAAAATTTTGTCTTTCTATCTTTCTGGGATTCTCTGGTGTGTCTGGATTACAAGCAAATTGACTTGAAGGATTTTTTTTAAAAATCTTAATTCAAGTCAACTATTTCGATTCGGGGTTCGAGGGTTTGGCAACATTGATTCTTTGGTGTCTGGATCTTTGGGAAATTGATCTTGACAGCGTTGGTCTATTGTAGTAGATAAAAAGGAGGTTATTCTTTCTGCTGAGAATCAATCAATTTATTTGTAGATAATGGGAAACAAAAGCTCCAGTAGCGCGAAAGGGAGTTGGAGGCAGTCATCAGGTGCCCGGTCTAATTCAGGGTCTGGGTGGAACTATAATGACAATCAGGCATCGTATTCGCAATATGCTCAAAATTACCCTGCACCTGCTCCGGCACAGAATCCTTATCCGGCATATCCACCACAAGATCAATACAATGCTCCTACTTATGGTACTCCATACCATGCACCTCCACAAAGCAGTGGGCCTGCATCCCGCCCACATGCACCTAAAAAGACGCTAGATAGGCGATATTCGAGAATTGCCGATGACTATAATTCATTGGAGGAGGTATGTTTGCTTATGTTGCGAACTCTTATAATTGGCTTTTATCGGTATTCTATGTGTTATTTGGGCTTGAACTACTGTATGCTACATATTCAACCATGACTGTTAAAAATAGTGGAATTTTTCTGAGAGATCCTGAGGGCGGCATGAAGCTTATGAAGTCAATAGCTTTCAATATTCTTCAATAGACAAGGCTAATGATGCGTCACGCTAATATGCCAGCCTGAGGGTGCAGCTTCACCTGACTTTCTTGTAACATATTCATAATTCATGTAATGGCTATTTAGATATTCTAGTTCATGATTTAGCTTAGATTGACGTTTATGTCAGACAAACTTGGCCTTGGTGCAAGGCTGCACGCTATGCTGCAGCGTAAGAACTCTGCACAGAGGGAGGAGAATTATATACCCTCTGGTGGACTTATCTGAGACATGTTATGATTCGTTGATGCTAGTGAGTTTTTAAAGAAGAATGGAAATAAAATATGGCAAACTACAAAGTACAAACTAATCTCTACCTGGAAATGGAAAATATCAGGATTCAGGGGACTTATCTGAGACATGTTATGATTTCGTTGATGTTGGTGAGTTTTTGAAGAAGAATGGAAAGAAACAATGATAAATTCTTAAACTACAAAGTACAAACTAATCTGTACCTGGAAATGGAAAATATCAGGGTCATCAGGAGTTGGCAGTTATTAGTGTGATCAGCCTTCTAAGTCTAGATAGAAATTTTGAATGGGTGAAAGGAGTTGCGGGAAATGTCTTTTTGCTCCGATGGAAAAAACTTTTATAATCTCATGGATTTTTGAATTGTAGTATTTGTTCAGTGAAGTGATTGATGTTTTCTTTTTCTTCCTTTCTCCTGACTGCCTTGAACTATGTCATCTTTCACGAATTTAAAGCCAACATATCTCTTTAGGTAACTGAAGCTCTTGCCCGCGCTGGCCTTGAATCTTCCAATCTAATTGTTGGAATTGATTTCACCAAGAGCAATGAATGGACAGGTTTGGTGCCTTCCTTTTGTCTTTCTCACATAAGTTCCCAGTTGAGTTCTAGAAGCATATAAGAAAAATATTATAACGTGTTGTCTCCTTGTTTAGGCAAGAGGTCCTACAATAGTCGAAGCTTGCATCACATTGGAAGTGGTCAGAATCCTTACGAACAAGCAATATCTATTATCGGGAAAACCTTGTCAGCTTTTGATGATGATAACTTGATCCCCTGCTTTGGATTTGGAGATGGTAGGTTTGATAAACTTGTGACAAGTTCTGCGATACATATATATCCATATTGCCGAATGAATCATACTCTATTCCTTGTGATATCATCTTGCAGCATCAACCCATGATCAAGATGTATTCGGCTTTTATCCTGATGGAAACCCTTGCAATGGATTTGAGGAAGTCCTAAGCCGGTACAGAGAAATTGTTCCTAATCTGAAACTAGCAGGTAGTTGATGCCTATTTTAACATATCCTTCAGTTTTATATTTTGAAAAGTATCGATTTTATAGTTTCATCTTGCTTCAGGTCCTACATCTTTCGCACCAATTATTGAGATGGCCATGACTGTTGTTGAGCAGAATGGAGGACAATATCATGTCTTAGTCATTATTGCGGATGGACAGGTATTTCTCCTCTTAAACTGTGGTACTCAAGAAATGGATATGTTGTGTTAATTTGAAGTGTAAACAATAATTATAGACTTCACGTTTAGATGCACATTGGATCAAGAATACTCTTTTTGAAGGATATTTGTTGTGAGGACTGAATTTTGTAATGCTGGAGATTCCCTTGTTATATTGAGCTGGTTTGTATATTCTTCATTAGGTCACTAGAAGTGTGGACACTCACAATGGTCAGTTAAGTCCCCAGGAGGCAAAGACTGTTCAAGCAATCGTTGAAGCTAGGTAATCTTTTACACAGTATTGTAGATTGTGTCTATCTAAACTTATCACACTGGAGTAGTATCTTACCTTTTCTTTCCCTTCCTTCCAGCAAGTTACCTTTATCTATTATCTTGGTTGGGGTTGGAGATGGTCCTTGGGACATGATGAAAGAATTTGACGACAACATTCCTGCTCGAGATTTCGACAATTTTCAGGTCAGTGCCTTGCTGGTTACTTGAGAATATTTGTATAATATTTTTCTTAAGAAGCTTTTTATTGATTTATTCTCTGGCTTGTCAGTTTGTCAATTTTACTGAGATTATGTCAAAAAATGTGAACCAAACACGGAAAGAGACAGAGTTTGCACTCTCAGCGTTAATGGAAATTCCATCTCAATTTAAAGCCACGATGGAGCTAAATTTGTTGGGGTAATCTTTCTCCACCATATGCTTTAGCAATTGATTTTGTGGAGGTATCTGGTATGTTTTAGTTAATCTTCAACTTATGTCGCTTTTCTGGTGATTCAGGCGACAGAAAGGAAATACCGCAGAGAGGTTTCCTCTTCCTCCTCCAGTTTATGGTGCGGCTTCAAAACCATCCCGTGCAACTAGTTTTCAACAAAGCTCAAGTTCATATTATGAGCCTACGGGTTATGGGGCAGGAAACAAAGCATCCCGGGCAACTAGTTTTCAGCAGAGCTCAAGTTCGCTTTATGGATCCAATGTTTCTCCAGATGAATCTCCATCTGCTCCGACCTCTACATATGAACACCAGGTGTGTAAACCCTTAAATCTATTACTAAAATAGCAATTCTCCAAACTCCAATCTGCCTTGTTCAAATTTATGTTCTTTGTTTTTCCTGCTTTTCATTTTGTGGATTATAGATAGTTTTGTAATGACATGGCTGATTTGTCCAATGCTCATCTTACAGATCTGCCCCATCTGCCTTAGTAACCCAAAGGACATGGCTTTCGGTTGTGGTCACCAGGTACTTAAAGTCTTTTATAATTGCATTCTGCTAAATAGGATATGGATCTCGACTGTTCATGTCTGGCTCCATATCTGGGGCTCACAGTATGAACAGTGGAGATCACTGAGAGAGGATTTTTTTTGTTCTGATTGTTTTTCCTTTTCTTCATCAGACATGCTGCGAATGTGGACAAGACCTCCAGTCATGTCCGATCTGCAGGAGCCGTATTGAGACCAGAATAAAACTCTACTAAGTTGTGCTAGTATGCTACTACTCGAGGAGGCTTCTTATACTAAACTACGAAAATCATATTCTTTACATGGTAGATGTAAAAATTGGTAGCTAACTTCGGTTGCGAACGTGTGTGGTTTAGCACGGGAAGGAGAAGCATGCTTCGGAACTTTCGAAAGAATAGGCTCAGTGACTTCCTCTTCATACATCCCTTCCGCTGTATAAATTGAGTCTATCTTTCTTTGTAAATGATATTTGGCCCCTGGTTAACGTGAGTTCTTTTATTCTTTTGTGTTTTTAACTATCTTTTGATTTGTAAGTTCTTTGTCAATGAACATATATGGTATTGAGAAGCTTGTGGATTTTCTGTATTGGATTGCTGCTCGTTTTCTCCGTATTCGAGGTTTATCTGGCTGATTTTGCATAGACCTTGTTTCGAACTTTGGATGAGAATTAGATTATCTTGCTAAATTCAATTATATAGTCCAGTTCAGTTCAAAGATTCTCAACCGAATCAAATTGAGTTTAACTAGTATCCCCTTCGTTCCTCAAAACTTTGTCCGGTGAGTACAACACACTGAAAACATTGATATTACAATTTTATCAACAAACTCTCTAAAACCAACCCATCTATCAAATTATATCATCTATTTCATTACTTACAACGTCTTTCCTTAAACTGCTTCTTAACAGTGGTGAAATTGTTTTGTGAGAAGAAGGGAGTACGGTGTACTAGTACCACTGGAAAGTTATTAGCCTTAGCAACACCCATGAATAGACAGATGAAGAGGACAACAAGATAAGAAAGGCCATGGTGGTGGAACCATAAATTTCACAATCAGCTAACTAATTCTTTCTCCATCAATTCATACTCGTGGTCCATGAAACGAAAGCAGACTCTTCAACTTTTTAAACTCAAAGAAGTTGTACATTGAATGCATGGATATGGTAGCTCTGCCGATACACCAAATGACACAAATCAGACTTCCGTATTTAGGCTTCGCTCGATTCACCTGAAAATCTATAACTGAAAGAACCTGAACTGAAATTAAAAATAAATTTGAACTACGCAAAACTGAACACAACTGAAATTAAGTTGAACTGAATAAGTGTTTTATATTTGATTTAGGAAAACAATCTCATCTTGCATTTAATGAATTCAACAAACTCCAAACTAATAACCACTCAGATGGCAGACATATGCCAAAAAACACACTGCATGTTTAGACTCAAACGCCACAATATGAGAAAATGACACCCCTCTTCCCTAGCTAGCTAAGAAACAAAATCCAATTTCTCCCCAAACTCTTCACCGCTTCCCAATGGCCATGGTCTCAAGTGACAAGCCCTCTTACCAGAAGCTCAGAAAGGAGACTTGGTTTGCTGAAGACGACGATTATCACGTCCATGACAAGATCATTGGGAGGTATTTGAGAAGGATACGGTTCAGAAGAGTTCATGTCAGGAGGAGACTGAAGGTGAAGATCCCGAGTTTGACTCAATTCTTGAAGCGAAAAGCGAGGTTGATAAAGGCTGCTTGCGCCAAGGTTTATGGAAGATTGAAGGAGAGTCAGTCACACTTTGGTGATCTTTTTGCTGGAAACTATCTGTTCATGCAGGTCACTCCTACTCCATTGAAGTTGGCTGCTGGAAATGGTAAATCTTTTGTTAAGGGTAAAGATTATGGACATGGATACTCTGTTCCTAGGTTTGCTTCATGATGATTCCTGCTTTCATGTTGTGTAATTATGCAAGGTGCCAAGAGGTACTAAGGAATTAAGGTTAATGCTTATGGTACTATTTGTCAAACTCTTTTTACTGGAAACCTCTTGTCGCCATTCTTTATCTTGTCATGACTTAAACTCTCGGTTGTTCTTTTAGCCGAGAATTGTTATTCTTTTGAGCTAAATATTTCTGAACTGAATTGACGTAACTAGAGTAAAGGTGTGTTTGACACTCGGTAAGCCCTTCTTTGTCTTTTCAAAACTCCGGTTACTATTCCTGATTAAGAAATCCGGATAACTCTAAACCTTAATCGAGTGTCAATCAGTCTGTAAATTTCGAACTATTGATCAAGCTATGTAGCAAGAACATATGGCTTAATTATTTTGTTTATGATTAAGGTAGAAGTAACTATGTTATATGTGCTTGCTTAACAGAATAAACGTGATAGTAATATGATATATCAGGATGGGCCGCCCTATACATTACAGCAGATTATCAGATTATGGATGTATCTTCTTATTAAACCCATTGAAAATTAGAGGTGTTTGTAAGTTTCAAGCGCAACTATAACATTGTACATGTACACATGAATCATTGGGAAATATTGGTTGAGGTTGGTGTCTTGGTGGCCTGGCATTTACATTTTACAGTTCCATAAATGTCATGGAACTACTTCGCCCACCTTAGTTTTAATTAGATTTGAACACAAAACATTAGTAATTGTTAGGAAAGACTAAAACTAGTGATTATTGAATAAAAGACCGCGTGTTCTGATTCTGAATAGCTCTGATAATGTTGGCCTTTTGGTAAAAGAAATTTGCTAGTAATGCTTTTTTTTTGAAATAGATATGGCACTCTCTCTCTCCAGAGTAAGCCACCCATCCTTCTGATTTTTGGTCCCTGCCAACCAGGCAACTAAATTCTGTTCATGCCAGGAACTAGTAGAACAGTAAACTCCCTTGTAGACTTGTTTGTCGTTGAATAAAGGATAAGTGGAGACCTCCAATTAGATAGAAGTATATACTACTCACTCCGTCCCACAAAACATTACCAGTTTAAGAAAATGTGTTAAAATAATGGTGTAAAAATGAAAAAAGTAAGTGGTATTTTTGAGAATGTGTGGTGATAAAAAAGTTTATGGATGTTAAAATAATGTTTTAATGCGTGAGGTAGATTTCTTATTTGGTAATGGGTAAAGTTTTGTGGTACATTCAAAAATGGAAAGTGGGTAAACTTTTGTGGAAGGGAGGGAGTAGTACAAAAGGGAAGGGAAATTGGAGGTCTCAAGCAAGAGGCAGAGGAAGGCAAAGAAACTAGTAGTATGATATGGGCCTAGTGATGTCAACGGATCATGATCCGCTCAAATCCGTTCAAGATCCGTTTCATTTCTCATTAAAAACAAGCATGAATTTAAGTTTAGATTAACACCCCTGCGCTCCCAACATCCTAACCTATCTAACCATATTTAATTTTTTTTTAAATGAAGCGGATTGTGAACGGATCTGGACGGATTTGAGCGGGTCATAATCCGTTGACATCCCTACCTAGATATAGGAACTGAGAAATGTACTGCAAAAAAGTTCGGGAGACATCCTCATTCGCTATATTCGCCATACTTGTACCAATACTTTCTATTTCAATTATTACACCTCAAGAATTTGCAAGTTCTGGACAAGGGGAAGGTGTCTTGCCAGACTCAAGTTCCAACTCTACCTACAAGCCAGAAATTGAACTCAGGAACCTCCCTGTACATAAACAAGTGTGTAACACAGGGTTGGCTAAGTCTTGGAAACTATCAAGGTGCTAGATGTCAAATACAGTCCGATGTTCGTAAAGAGTTGCAATATTGACATGGTGAACGCATACTGCAATATCATACAATCATAACTTAACATGACATGGTCTGACATAAATGATACAAAAAAATCTATTACAACATCGAACGAGAAGAGTAGAGAACTGAACACTGTTTACAAAAAATAGAGAAACCAAAAATAGTTATATCATATACACCCAATAGAGTAGCCAGTCACTTGGATATGTTTTACTTCAGTTCAATTTAAAATAGCTTGAACTGTACAAGTTAAATTTCAATCCTTTTTGTTCAATGACTACATCAAGACTGTTTATACACAAACAAAAGGCAGATCAGGCAATTTACCGAGACTAATATTCAGCCACAACAAGCTCCTCTTTGAGAAACTGCTCCGTCTCTCCCACCAGCAGGACCCTGCGGCCGCCCATAGCCGACTTTGATTCCCGATGACTGTAAGCATACCAGGAGTGAACAGCAGTAAATAGAGTGCAAAATACATAAGCCCCCAGAAAAGAAAACACAGCAGAGACTATACTATGTAATACTCCTACTTGCTCTGTCCTGGAAAAGTTTCTAGGGTTCGCGTGCACTTTAAGGAGGAAAATTAAAATAGTAAAAGAAATCAAGGGACACCCAGAAAAGGAGTTAGTTGGAGTAAAGTGTGGTGGCAAAATTGTAATAATATGTAAAAAAATGTTTTAATGTTTGGAGTAGTTTCATTTTTTAGTAATGGGTAAAGTTTTGGGGGACGGAGGGAGTAGTATTTATATTGTGTTAGCTTGTGCCTGGACGGAGGAAATACCAGAAAAGGAGGACCTATTTCCCATAACCGACTACTTCACATACATCTCTAAACTATATCATGTACTAGGGTATGCATCGATGGCGTTTAATTCAATTACAATGATAAGTAAGAGAGCTAATGAGTATTAACAGAGTAATGAACTTCGAGCGACCCAAACAGAAGTGGGCTAATAACTAATGAATAACATAAATCACCTAAACCAGGACACTCATACACATACATAGATATGTAATTGCACTGATATGTGTGTGTCTAGAGAAGTTCAAGTATAGAACCCTATGAAGCTGCTCCTCGCATATCCTAAATGTCTTAAACAGATATCAAACATGACCTACCTCATTGGACACATCAAAAACACCGTCCTGGATCTTTTGCAGAATTTTAGCAGCAGTCTTTGTGAATGCCTACACATAAAATTATATTGATAAGGATTTGCTATAATAATGTAGATCTACATTTCCATAAGTGAATGAATACTTTTGGATTGAGATGTTTTGAGTATATTACCTCCTCGACATTTTGGCCTGTTCTAGCAGATGCCTCGAGGAACAGAAGACCTTTTTCTTTAGCAAACTGTTCTCCCTCCTCTCTACTCACAGCTCTTCGGTGAGAAAGATCACTTTTGTTTCCTACTAGCATGACAGTCATATTTGGGTTTGCATGCTGGCGGGCATCTTCCAGCCAGCTTTCAAGATGGTTAAATGTTTCCCTCCTGTGATTCATAGCACATTAAAACCTTAGAGGAGAGCTCAATTTATAACTTGTAAAATTGTAACTTAAGGAGTACAAAATGCAATAATGATCAACAGTCAACACTGAACAGAAGAAAGTCACTTCACATTGACTAGAGGAAAAGTCATTGATTACATACAATATTTCCTCAGCGTATGTAGTACACAAACAAGAAAATTTGTGAAGGCAGGTAAATAACAACTGAAGCTTTTGAGGGCCATAGAGATCAAAATGCACAAACTGAACAAGACAGATCTAATGTGAAGTAAATTTCAAATTATTCTGTCTCCGATGTTAAAACCAGACATTGATAGCTTCTGAAGTGTTCTACGCTATGTTAACTCTAATATTCATGTATGCTTTTACTACAGGTTAACACATCAATATCCTGGACGAAGTTCTGCTTGTGAGATCTCGGAAATACAGGCAGAATTATAGACAGATGCAAAGCCATTAAGCCATATGAAATACCTTATAGTATTGTTCCATGATTCCATCCCTCATCACTAAATAAGCACCAAGACACATTCTACTCTTCTTCCGTTCCTAGATACGATCTCCAATATCACAAAACATCAACCTAAAGCATCTCAAGAGTATACAAGGAACATTCATCTAATACAGACACACAGATTGAGCAATGAACCAATAATCTAAAGACTCAGATGCCTATATCATATTACTTCAAAAACATAGAAAACAAGAGACCACAAGTTTGTGCAGCTCTAAAGCGTTACTGGAAAGAGTAGAATGACAGGTACATTCCTTAACATACAAATTATTTATAAACATGTAATGAGTGGTATGCATTATAGGTGAAGAACGTAGATAACGCTACCTGGTTATGTCATAAACAAGAAGTGCACCAGCTGCTCCTCTGTAATACGATCTTGTGATGGATCTGAAGGACTCTTGCCCAGCCTATAGTGGAAGAAATACCGTGTTCAAATCACCATCCAAATTTCACTTTTCAGGCAGCAAATGCAAAAAATCAATTTAAATGCATGGACAATGTACCACACAATAAGAGCATACATGATGAGATAAGCAAATCCAAAATCCTCCCTTATATTGACAACCTCAGTCTCCTTGTTTACTACACATCAGTCTCCTTGTTTACTACACATCAGACATAATAAATGACACCCGTTCACATACACAAACTATATGCTGAAATCAAACTATAGAAATACTTTCGACAAGTCAAATCCGGTGAAGTTCTCCCCAAAAACAAAATGCAAAAACGTAACCTGATGATTTCTACACAATTAACATACACTAATCAAATTCCAGCTACCATGATGATACACACCCAATCAAATCAAATAAACAATCAGAAACAATTGAAAACAAAAAAAATCAATTAATTATTGACGTCCTGCTGTATACCTAACCTTTTCACAAATCCAACTACCAGTCCACAACTTCTCAACACCACCACAAAATCCGAAACAATATATATTCTAACAAACGCAGCATCTCAATTCATCGAATCAAGTCGAGTAACTTACAGTATCCCAAATCTGAAGCTTAATCGGCCTGCCATCAATAGTAACCATCCGAGCACCAAATTCAACTCCGATTGTCAGATCATGAACAGGCTGAAACCGCTTGTCAGTGAATTGCAAAAGCAGACACGATTTACCAACACCTATCAACAAACACGATCAGCACAAACACAAACAAAAACCCAGCTAGGGCTTAACGATCGGAAAAAAACAGGCAGAGAATAAGGGAGAGGTAGTGGTTTTACCTGTGTCGCCGATGATTATGTACTTGAAAAGGTAATCGTACGACATTGTTGCTGGTTACGTATGGTTTGGGGGAGATTGAGGTCGAGAATATGGGTTTTGCTTTTGTTCTGAGAAAGCAAGCAAGCGGGTATACGTATATGTAGGAGGACGTGTATATGACAAAGCTAAGTTACAGGACAAATATGAAGAATAATGGAAACGAAAATGAACGGTACGCAATTTCTCGGTAGAGTCTTTTAACTTATGAAGTAAGTATAGATCACGCCGACAGTATATTTTCTAATCGAATCACCTTAAATTATTGTATTATTGTTAGGATAGTTATTTGGCCCTAGTTCATTTCTAACATAGATTCAGGTCCGTTCTATTGGTTCGGTTCGGTTCGGATATTTTTAACTGAATCAAACATGATTTTACTATATTTTATTACAAATATTTTTAAAAATAATTTTGGACATAATCATATAAGTCAATGTACATTACATGAGGCTGAGAAAAATGTAATATAGTTTGCCGAGGCCTATTTGGTCATGGTACTTAGCGAATAAATTTGTTAAATTATTATAATCATGACTAATAAAATGAAAATAAATATGTAGGATACGAGTAGAAAAATATGCTTGGTTCCCTAAATGATGCCTCCAACAAAGAGGAGGAGAGTTGGTTGTTGTAGAAGATGTTGGCACAATCTCCATCCAAAATCGCATATGAGCATCCCAAATTGCCAGCCATTGCTAAGGCCTCAGAAGTTTTCGGGTCATCTATATGTGGCGAAAGTTGTTGTTTTGTTTCCAATTTTCCATCTAAGAATATTGACAAGACTATCACGCGCCACCGCTCTGCACCTGTGAGATTCATACAAATGGAGGCATCAAAATTTATCTTCACAGCTCCATCGCGTGGTGGTAGCCAACACTCATCCTTGTTCGACGACCGCTTATGTGTGAGCCGGGTAGATATGTCTCTGAACCGATATAGATAATTGTGTGCAAATTGGACAACTTTCAATGGATCGTAGATTCATGGACCTTCAAATTTCGAGTGTTCCACAATTTAAAACTTCAGAAAGGAAGTATGGTACACATAACTTGCAACTTGCGGATGTACTGTACATGTCATGATAATTAAAACTTGTAGTGGGGGACGGTGGTTGGCTTCAAAGGTTCGATTACATAAACGATCAAACTTTAGGGGCAATCGAACCTTAGAAGCCAACCCCGATCCCCGACATGCATCATAATAAAAGTTTGAAAATTTATGTTTAGGCTTCAATTTCAAAAATTATGTTTAGGTGTTTTATATTTGTTTTTCCTATGCATCGAAAAAAAATGACTCAGAATATTGTCCGGACAAAATTCTATTATATTAACCATTTATAACAAGCGGCCAGTTAGTAACATTTGTTGTTAGGTCTCTTGTTTATTTCAACTTTCATATATTTCTTCCTCCTTTCAAACTCTTTTTTCACAATTTTCTCTATGGAATCAATTTATATTACACCAATTAAAATAATTATGACATTACCAAAATAATCTCTTCGTTATGAATATGTTTCGAGTTTCGACGAATTTTTATTTCTAAATAATACTCCCTCCGTCTCACAAGACATTACCCGTTAGGGTTAGCGTGCAGTTTAAGGAAATGAGTTAAAATAATGGAGTAAAAATGAAAAAGCAAGTGAGGTAGGTTACTTTTTGAGAATGTGTGGTGATAAAATAATGTATTGATGTTAAAATAATGTTTTAGTGTGTGGGGTAACTTCTTTATTTGGTAATAGGTAAAGTTTTGTGGGACGCCCAGAAATGGAAAGTGGGTAAAGTTTTGTGGGACGGAGGGAGTAGTAAAAAATACAATCCCTTATAAAAGTGCCACAATAATACGTGTAGAAATATTCAACTATACATTAAATTACACTTGTCGTAAGTCCTAACTAATTATTTCACTTGAGGTAAACGGAGACCCATTACTGATCCTTGCTTTTCCGCTTAAAAAAAAAAGATTTCTCTCAGGGATTTTATTTAAACATATAAACATTATGTGAATGGATAATATTGGTGTAGATTGTTCCAACAATCAGGCTTGAGATAGTCTTATAAAAAGCAATGGTTACTTACAACTTCAGATTATCGATTGTCTAACCTTTAGACAGTTTATGTTAAAGTTTAACGCAAACTATAATCTATAAACTAAAATAAAGTGAAATTAATAAATAGAATATTTAAATTTAACGCAATGACACGTGTATGATTTCTAGTAAGTAAATAATTTATCGTAATCAATTACTCTTTTAATTAAAAATAATGTGATTATGAATTAGGAACAACTGTATTGGGTAGAGATCACAATGATTTAAAAATATTGTAAGTTATTATACATCCTGTCATGTAAACATATATTTATATCATGATTTTAAAAGTTAAAACTATAGTCGAGACGTGCGAGATCGACCATCATAAAGATAGTCTAAAATTGATGATACTTAATTATGACTTAGAATTTAATGGTTATGTTAATTTAGACCTTTATTAAGTTCAATGAAACTATAATTTTCCCTTCATTATGTGATTCTACATTTAAGTAAATGTATAAATCTGGCACTTTCAATGTGCTAAAAACTACTACTGTGATTCTCGCTTTGTCGCTTTCTGTGTAACCGTACTACTATTGATTCTCGCTTTGTCGCTTTCTAGAATGAAATCGTAATAGTTCAATCTTTTTCTCCCTGATGGCTAATTGTGGATTGGCTCTATTTCCAGCACCAAACCTCTCTTGAAGTCCAGATAAGGGCATGACATTGGATAATCTTCTCCTTTCACTTTCCACCTTGCAACCCCATCATCAAAAATCAGTACAATCAATCAAACTCTGTAACATTTCATATCATATCTATAGAACTATGGAATCATTAGATGTTCACCTATAATTAAGCACAAAATGATGAAGGAAAAAAGCAGTCTCTAGTTTCCCAAGCTCTGCCCCTGGACAAATCCTTAGCCTCCCCCAAAAGCTATCAGTTTTCTGCTTGTTGCTGGATCCTAACCATCAAAATGTTGATATCAAAAGTTAAAACAAAGAACGTAGGCAACCGTTTTACCATCGACACATAACATACTGCATATGTAGAACGCGATGCAGTAAGAAAATCAGTGTGTAGTGTTTACGTTTCGCTTAAAATCACATGGATAGATCCTCCCTGTTCAGAAGAAAAATGTATATGTTGTGCTTAAGTTTTGGTAAATTTGGAAGAGGGCTTAACGTAGAACTTACACTCCATCTCATAGGATTAAACTCCAATGGCTTTTCGTGAAGAGAAGGGTCGAGATGTGTGGCTAATATAATCGGCAGGACTTGCCACCCTGCGGGGATTAGATAGCCTGAAAGACGATGATTACACATTGTTCTGCATTTGGCACACTTAGGCTAAAACTATGAAATCGGAAAGAAATGCATCAACTGATCATTGCCAAGATGTGAAAATTCGTCTCACCTTTGTATTTAATATCCTTGAGAGCTCTGCGATGCACGAACTTCACTAAATTTCCAAGGCGCACGGTTTCATTGATTACCTGTTTAATAATGTTCATGGATATGTTAAGACTATATATATACTAGTATAGGTTAAGGGCTTAAGAACTCTGTTATTTGGGGTAGGAAATAGTTCATACATAGGCTGTGAACTCCATTTGCTTGTAGTCTTCCCAATCCAGTGCCTCCCCATCCTTTCGCTTCCTCAATGCGTCATGTTCTTCCTGTAAATTTGAACAATACAATGAATAACTGATTAGCATCACAAGTGTTGCAGTTACAATGTCAATTGAGAAAGATCGAAACAAGTTCTGAAAAATCATGTTCTGTCTTAAACCTGCAGTTTTTGGAGAGCATCTGGCGCTTGGTCCAGAAAATAGATGACTAGGGATATAAGTCCCGAGGTTGTTTCATAACCGGCTAGCAGAAGGTCCAGCAAAATGCTCACTCTTTCTTCATCATTTACACCAGCGTTGTTCAAGATTTCGTCCAAGAAGTCCCCTACCAGAGATGCTCCATTCGCTGTCTTTTCCCGTCTCTCTGTTATTATTTGTTGTAAGGTCGATGAGATCCTCGCCCTTGCCTAGAAGCATATCAAATTTAGCCTAAATACATCACATAGTAACATGGTATGACGAGGCAATGAGCCACCTGCTTTATTTGATCCACAGTGTATAGTACACCTGGTTGATACACTCATACAAGTATTTAACAGCACGGACCTTGACAGCATTAGCATAAGACGAGCCAGGAATGTACAATGGAAGAGAAACAAAGCCTTTCATAAAAGAAAGGAAATCTTGAAGAACTCCTGCAGCAACAGGATCCTCAGGTTCAATATTTAACAGGTTTTTCAGCATCAGATCGAAGGCGAACTGTACCAAACATATAAAAATGTGTTACTACATTAATTAATAGTTCACCTCATATTTTCACCAAGTTAAAAAAATATAGAAGCCACTTATATACACACCTTTTTGGATTCCTTAAAGAAACAGACTTGACTTCTGTCTTTCCATGAGTCAATGAAGGAGATAGAGAACTTCTGAACATAATTCAGAAAATGAAGCCTGAAGTTCGATCCGCTTATGAAGCTAACTGCAACACTTCTCAATTTCTTGTGAAGCTCTCCTGACACTAGCATCATGGACAGTTTTCCAAGAATGTCATGAACCGGCTTTGGATAACTGCTCTGGAACAACACCTCTTCGTTTTGGAGTATCAGCATGCTGAGCTCCAGATCACATGAGACTATAGTTGGGCTCCCAAAAAGATGGGACTTGAAAACTTTACCATACCTACATACTTCAAATATGATTTAGTAATGCAGCACAATATTCTTTAGTAATGCAGCACAATATTCGCAAACTGCAAAGTTAATTAAAGCTTTATTCGATACATAGACCAGATCTACTAGACCTAATGGTTGAGAATGAGCCCCTACAACGAAACATTCTACTAAATGCATATCATAAGGACTCGCGTGGGAACGTAAATATGTGGTTACCTTGAGCAATGCTGTTCCAGGAAGGAGCCTAAGGAGTTTGATTTGTGTGGCTTGAGAAAGGCTAGAGTTTCTCCCAACAATGGCAACCCCATGTTTCCATTGGGTAGCCCTGTATGAGTTCTTCCAGAGAATCTGGAAAGCTTGGAAAAAAGAAACAAGAAGAGACAATTGCAGGCTGATATGATTAAGATTAATGATAAACATTCAACCATTTTAGTTTCTTGATGAGATTAATTCTAAGAAATGTGTCAAGTTCAGGACATACATGATACATATATAAGTTTTTATTTACCTTTTGTATGCACACAATCTTGCTTCAATAAGTTAACAAGTAATTAATTGGACATAAAAGTTCATAATTAAACTTTTGCTATATATATATGGTGTGAATCCTCTATCCCTTTTAGCCTCATTAAGCAACCCCAATAAACTATTGTGGAGAATTTTACACCATTTAAATCAATAAATTCTTAAATATTGTAATCTTCTAAAATATTTTTGCAATATACTAATTTCCAATTTACTAAAAGTAGACTCTAGCTTTTGCATTAACTATACTAAACGAGTCTATGTTATTTTGTTATAATAAATTATAAATGGTAACATACCTATATACTCGACAACATAGGTCCAGGGGCGAAGCAGCATATATTTATAGACCGTATTCGGCACGGGGTTTTTTCTTAAATTTTGTTTTATATAATACGTATAACAAAATTATTTTTGGTGTTTTAGTATGGTTAATTTATATAATAAATTGTAAAAAATACCATACACTTCTAAAAAATGTGTGTTTGAAGTGCATTTTCTAATAAATTTGTAGAATTAAAATTAATGAATGATGGTATAAAAGTATGTGGGTTATTTTTTTTTGGACAAATATGTAGGTTAATTAACTATATGGATCTATAAGTGTTAATTTAGTGTAAGATTTGATATGATCCATTCCAGGCGATCTCTCCCTAATGAGCTAGTGTTTTGTGGGACGGAGGAAGTACCGGAGTACGAAGTGAACTTGGACTCTCTCTCTGATTATGATTAATTGCGTTCTTGCAAAGCACAATCTAGTATTCTAGTTAATATAATTGGGAAAATTAACAATGATGGTCTAAAATTAGCACATAAGGAGTGGTTCCGCACTAATAAGAAACATTAAGTTCCCTAAAGTAGAGCCAAGACGCAACAATTTGGTCGAGGTTTGAAGTTTGCAAGCCATTAAACTTCCAATAGGCTTTTGTTTATGTGGATGATTCAATTGATGGTGATGTTGATGTTTTGTCTTGTAAAACCGACCACAATATTATAGGAGTCACATACCATATAGTTTGACGATAATTTATTAGTTCACGAGTTAAATGTTATTTTAGCGAGAGAATGTACCTTCTTAATCAAGAGTATTAGTATCATATTCATAATCATGCTCATTGTTTTTTTAAGCGGATCAATAATAGTTTCTTATTTTTTTCTAGGGTGACTCGAAATCATGCTTAGTGGACTGGAGAATTGTATTCAGTTCTTGTTTTGTTTTATAATTCTGTTGTTCAGCATGTGCCTGTTTGTAATGACGAAAGTAGATTACGCGTTACTTGATTTTATCTGAATAAGGAAGACTCGAGTTTGAATTTTGTTTTATTTGTGAAAAAATGTAAATTCGTCTTTCATAACAAGAACGACCTCTTTTCTTTAAAAAGAAAGGAAAAAAGAACGGGCTGACATTGATCGGTCCGTCTTATAACCGGTATCGTATAGAAAAAAACAGCATGATGGCATGAAGTATGAAGTATGAACCAAGAACCCAGAAGCAGAAAAGCAAAACTCAAATGATTTTGCCTGGGTTTTGTTTTTATGCTATACTAGTCCTTTCATGGTGCACGTAGGATTTTCAATTTTGGGCCCGCAGTTTGAAATCTGAAGTTACAGCAATTAAATTTGTGTAGGCAAGTCAGGTAGAGATTAATCATGATCATGATGAAGCTGAAAAAGATGGATTAAGTTCGTCTAGCATAGAAGATACCCAGTTTTCTCCGGATGGTAACTGATTTTGGAACTTCTTTTCTTTCTTTTGGTTGCATAAAAATAGAAGTATTTTTGTATAACACACGTATTGTTCTTTTCTTTTCTCTTCTCTTTTGTTGAAAAGATAACACACGTTGAACCGCAACGGTTGAAACATTGTAAGGTTCGAAGAAATCCTATTGTAATTGAAAGTCTACTCAATCTATATTTTGAGCCGTACTTTAGCATGGAACAATTATATTTTAAACACTCGGCTCATGCACTTGATATACACTATGGTCACACATACAGTGGTGGCACACTAGTGCCGGCTTTACACATTACCCTGAACACTGGGAGGCACTCCAAAGTACGACATTCCCCGAAAGAGCTCACAACACTTCATAAATCACAAATAGGATATTCACAGACATGATTCTTAGTGCAAAAATAACATTTTACTACACGTCCCATAACATAATATAATATCACAGTTCATAAATCATCAATAGTTTGCAAAGCTTTGAGACGATACATAT
>JAYMSL010000911.1:0-19851 GCA_036897195.1 Plantago coronopus
GCGCCTCACTGCTGAGCTCCTGCTCAGCTGCTGCTGGAGCAGCTGAGCGGGGCTGAGCAAATTAAGCTCCAGCAGCTCATCCGCTGCTGGAGGAAGCCTTAGTAAGTTTTAGTAGGGAATATAATAGGGGTGTAAGAGATGTGTAAGAGAGGTGTAAGGGGTGGGGTATGTGTTTAAGAGAGAGAAGTGTGGGGTATGTGTAAGAGGGTGTAAGAGATGTGTAAGAGTGTGAAAGTAATAAATAGGAGGAATAAAAAGGGGTGTGTTAAGGGGCTAAACAGAGTTGTTGGACAAACACAATTTTGGGTCCAAAAGTGTGTTAAGGGCCTCCTTAACAGAGTAGAGTGGCTTGCCACTCAGTCCGTTGATCTTCAAGAATGCAACCATGTGCATTTATGTTGCAGTGCAAATTAGAGAAACTGTATTACGACAATGCGCGATGTTCAAGAAGCTAACAAGATTTGTTGCGACCTAGATCGCATAAAACGTAAGCACGAGTGGGAACGTGAGCGAGCACGAAGCGTTGGTTTTTCAAAAAAGAAAAAAGGATGTATGAGCGTCTGAAAGCGTGCTAAATACAAGTAAAATTGTTTTTATATGCATACAAATATTACCAGTATTATAATTATATGACCTAAGAAAACCTTGTGCCTTCGTACAGTTCTTGGTAAGAAACGTCTGAAAGATCAATACAGAATTAAACATGTTTATTAAATCGCTGATATCCTTTCTGTGAGTACACACATTTATCGATCCAGTCAAGAGGACCGACCACGGAATGGGGAATTATTATACACACTCTCCTATCTACACAATCTTGAGCTTTCCTTCTATAATTTGGGAACCAATAAGTTTGTCGAGGCTGAAAAGTCATGCCATCTAGATCACCAGCAAGCCTTGCATTTTGCTGCGCTGCGGAAGAAGAAAGAGTTCACGAACATATCTTCATTTGATCTGTCATCACTGATGTTTAGCACGAAGTCTACTTCGTGCCTCATCTTCTTAACATCTTCAGCCAGATACTTCAAACACCCAACTTTTGCTTGCACCCTGCTACACAAATGACATGTTAAGCCACATATAAGAAGGTAACCATTAACTTGTTCTATCGATCAACTCTGAAGAAAACTCGTGTATAATACATGAGCTTTAACCTCAACAATCTGGTCTCCCATATGAACCAGAACGGGATCACTGGTAAGCAAACTATCCAAGTGATAAAAGAGATCTTTTGATTCTATCAGGTTCATTTTCTTGTTGGTAATGACAGACGATATTCGTCTCCTTCGACTCTATCCAAGAACCATCAGTGGCTGGCTAGCTGCTGCAAATTCTCTCATTATTTTAGACACAATTTGCTTCCAATCAAGTTAATACGAATGTGATGTGATATTCATTCAGAATTCTTTGACTACCTACATAAGGAAAAAATAAATTAGCCACGTTAACATATAAGCACTCAAAACCATACCATGTTAACGTCCTATATTACCTAGTGAAGAGTGACCATGTTCAGCTTGAGAGGCCAAGCTTATCGCTCTGAGAGAACCATGTATGTAGCTAACAACTCCTTTCCCCTTCCACTAACAATGAACATGTTTTTCTGCATCATTGCACAAATTATTCAGGACCGAGATAAATTCATTGTTTGGTGACTTTTCAACTCTTTCTTGCGGTAACATGGTTCCATCATAATCGAGAAGGATTAGTCTGTTGTTCGTGTTCTTGTAGCTGTAACAATGTTTACTAATGGAATCTTTCTGGAATTCTAATCTAGGACAATAAAGTTGGATAATAAGGCACACTTAAGGTCCCAATTATAAATCTCCATAGTGTTCTCATTGCAACCTCTAATCAATTCTTCATCTAAGCTCTGAGTCCAAAACAGTTGTTCATTTATTGTCATTTTAACATTCCAACAGACATTTTGAAAAACTTATAATAATTTTTATTATTATTTCCATTATATCATTAATGAAGTAAGAATTGACCAACTACCGACTTGAACTTCTTATAAAGTGAACCCCACCACCGATATATTTTAATATTCTACTCCTCTCCTTATTTGTGCGTAAAGCCGTTGTTTAGTAGATTGTGTTTGAGTTGTTGTGTCAACAGTTGACCGAATCATTAGGTCACCAGCTAACCCAACAGGCGGAGACATAAGGTAGTTTAAGCATATAGTTATAGGGCTGGTATAGACACGTATATGGAGTTATAAGGTGGTATAGGAGTAGAGTATGAGTAAGTTGTTAGATTTGTCATTTAAAAAGAAAACATCGAGGTTCTAGATTTTTAGTACTAAGGCTCTATTCTTTTCAACTTAAGTTCAGATCCATTCAGTTCAGTTCAGTTCAGATCCATTCAGATTTGGTTAGTTCAAATTTGCACTTCACTTCAGATCCATTAAGTTCAGTTCAGTTCAGTTCAGTTCAGTTCCGAAATCCTCAACTGAAAATAACAGAGCCTAAGTCATATACGTAGATTTTCAATTTCTCATAAATGAATTCCAATTTATAAACTGATGAATCAATATTACAAAATATGAGAAATATTTTCCTCACCTGAAAGATTTTCTTTTTCAAACTTTTAATTACTACTTTTTCCTAGTCAAACTATATTTTTACTAGTCAAAAGAAGAACCATCTTTTTGCCCAGTAAAATTATAAAAATTATTTATTTTGAAAATTAGGACATCCATCCACTTATTCATATTCGCAAAATCCGTAACCAAGTGAAATAAAAGCATAAAAAGAAAATAATATTTTGTTAATATACTTAATAATCACAATAATAAATTAATAATAAAATAATTTGTGAACAAGCAATATATATATTAGTATTGATATTCTTCTTGTTGTTGTTCATTTCAACTGTGAGAACATGCACCTCACGTTGTAGTCCTAATAACATCTTGATAGTTGAGGAGAGGAATAACATACAAAATCTAGCTGTATTTTTTCCATTTCTTTTCCCTATCTTTGTGTAGAATCATCAACCTAGCTAACACAATCTCACCATTCTTAGCCTTTCTCTTGTCCTCTCAACAAATTCCAGGGAACGGAGAGATCATTTTTTCCCTCTGTTCCACCACCATTCATCCGTCGTCGTCGGAGGCGTTTTCTCTTGTGTTTTGTAGGAACGATGGTTCGAGCCCTCGAGCATTTCAAGGGGATGCATGAAAATGGTGGGAGGCAGACAAGGAGTATGATCATGGAACATAGCAGCTCCCTCTCCTCCCCTGTTGATCATGATAGGCTTACCTCTAGGAGTCATGCCTCCGTTCCTTTGCACGATTATCAATCTGAACAGCCAAGGATTGGATCTGCGCTTAGCCGCACAGAAAATGTCAGGTCCCGGTTGGCACATGATGGAACCGGTTCTATTGCAAGAGATAGGCAACATTCAGGCAAGAACATGTCCTTTATAATTTCCTAATTTCTAACACGTTTTTGTCTCAAAACTTAGCATTAACATATTTGTTGGTACAAATGATTTCTACATATGATTTAGAAGCTGTAGATTTTGTGTATTTCTGGTTGAAAATGCCAGTTTACTATGAATGTATTGATAAGGCAGGGGCGTACCCAGGAATCTAAGTTAGCGGGGGCGAAATTACATTTTCAAATAACAGATGACAGAATGTTTAATCTGAAACCATTTATAGTCACGTTTACCAGCATCGTATTGATTCAATATTGGGCTTCAAAATGCAGATATGGAATTGATGAAGGAAAGGTTTGCAAAGTTACTCCTGGGCGAGGATATGTCTGGTGGTGGAAAAGGCGTTTCTTCAGCTTTGGCATTGTCAAATGCGATCACAAACTTAGCAGGTACTCGGTGCACATTAGCACAGGACGGTTTATATACGCTTCATTTGATCATTAGGCCATGGTATCTGCTTTCCTGCAATCTTCTGATGAATTGGTTTCTACAAATTGCAGCTTCTGCATTTGGTGAGCAAAAGAAATTAGAGCCTATGGCACCAGAGACGAAAGCAAAGTGGAGAAAAGAGATAGACTGGCTCTTATCTGTTACTGATCACATTGTTGAGTTTGCTCCTTCAAAACAAAGATCAAAAGATGGAACCAGTATGGAAGTATGTCTCCGATCCCTTAAGCTTCTGATGATCATGTTACCGATATCTTTAACTAGTTCCGATTGTGTTACTAAAAATGCATTATTCAATCATATGTTGTTCTTATAACAGATCATGACTACGAGACAGAGGACTGATCTCCACATGAATATTCCTGCATTACGCAAGCTTGATGCAATGCTGCTTGTAAGGACAAGTTTTTTGTTTCGAATATTTTTCTATTTCAGATTATTTCAAGTATCTCTACTCATACTTGTTGATTTAATACAAACAGGAATGTTTGGACAACTTCAAAGACCAAAATGAATTCTACTACACATCATCCAAGGATGATGATGATTCCAAGAAGACTGCAAGAAAAGATGACAAGTGGTGGATCCCGACCCCTAAGGTTCCCCCAAATGGTCTGTCTGAGGTTACAAGGAAGTGGCTGCAATATCAGAAAGATTCAGTAAACCAAGTACTCAAAGCGGCTATGGCTATAAACGCTCAGGTCTTGTCCGAAATGGAAATTCCAGAAAGCTACATAGAATCTCTCCCTAAGGTACAGCGAAATACGTAATTCAACCAGTAACAAGACTAGAAACATATGGAGTTGATGCCTGTATTCATCTCTTTTTATCATTTTTATGACAGAATGGGAGAGCAAGCCTTGGAGACTTGATATACAAGAGCATTACAGACGAGTTCTTTGATCCGGACTATTTGCTTTGCAGTCTGGATTTGTCATCAGAACATAAAATTCTGGATCTGAAGAACAGAATTGAGGCATCAGTTGTGATCTGGAAAAGAAAAATGAACGCAAAAGAATGCAAGTCGTCTTGGAGTTCAGCTGTAAGTATGGAGAAGAGAGAAATGTTTGAAGACAGAGCAGAAACTATTTTACTGATACTGAAGCATCGGTTTCCTGGAATTCCACAATCTGCTCTGGACATAAGCAAAATCCAAGAGAGCAAAGTAAGAAATCGCCTAAAAAAACAACACTCATTTTACTACATACAATTACATCTCTGCTCTCTTAGAAAGCTGTTAGAATCTTCAAATCCTGATAAATTACATGTTGATTTGTTTCTTTAACTACTTGCGTGGAGAACTTAGCGTTTGTTGGTCATGCAGGATGTTGGGCAAGCGATTCTTGAAAGCTATTCTAGAATCATAGAAAGCCTAGCATTCACAGTCTTGTCGAGAATAGAAGATGTCATGCATGCGGACTCCCTTGCGAGAGATCCAGCAAGTGGAGAGCTGAGGAAACCCCCCTTTAAAGAGACTACAATCCTTATGGGCTCAGAGAAACTCAATGCCAAAGAAGAAGTGGAGAAATTGAATTCAGCAGACGCACCAGCTTCGATGACATTGCTTGATTTCATGGGATGGAACATAGATCAGGGAGACGGGGAAGCGAAGAAAGATTTGCAAGATAATGCACATCTCAGCAAACCACCCCAGATCATCACAAGCAAGAGAATGTCCTACCTAGACAATTTGGCTGTTTCCAGAAGTCCAACAGCACGCCACTAGTATTACTCCATGCTAAAGAACATTAACAGAAGAAATGGCTAACCATGCAGGACTTACCATGAAGATCGGCTATCAAAACGATGTAAAAATGGCAACTATAGGAGTTTATATCAGTTTCTAGTTTTCCCTTCTTTTTTTTTCTGATAGGAAGAAATTCATAGACGAATTATATTCGGTGTACTTTTAGATGTAACAGAAGTCATGCCTCATGGTTATGACTCCTGCTTTCCTGATTACAAGATCACAGTTCATTGTGCTTAGGTTGTCCTGTCAATTTAAACAAGATGTACACAGATGAAAGGCTTATTAAACGCCTCTCGTGTATTTTGTATGTGTATATGTATGCAAGTACTAAGTGTATAAGTGCTTCACATATACAAATAAACAGTACAACATTCTTCCGAAATGAAACTATTCATTTATGTCTGGCTAGTCTAGTGCAAATTATCAAACATCTTAGCAACATGGGCCTCATTAACATTAACCTCAATTTTTACTGCGTGCCTAGAGTTGCAAGCTAACATCCGTAATCACAGTACACGAGCGATTCATTCTTACAAATTCATTTTAGTGTAGAAGCTTTCTGCGATATACTTGCTACCCTTCTGATCCGATTACAGCAAAAGCAAGGAAAAGAAGAGAGCAGCATTGCAGCTCAGTGTGTGCCCAAAAAAATAACATCTAATTGAAGAGTTGGTAATGATTAACAGTGTCAAGAACAGAGGTATTACTTACAAAGTAGCAGAACTAATACAACAAGGAAACCGAATAGGATTGAAGAACATAACATACATGAATTAGATCTTTCCACGGGGACCAAGCTTGGGTGGGAGCTGAGGGCCCTTGACAATAGGTAGAACGTCTCCAGTTGCTTGTGAACTGACGTAAGCAAGGGTGGATCCACCTCCAATGATCAAGAACTTAAGCAATAGACCTCTTTTAGTGAATGGAGCAGCAAATGTCTCAAAGAATTTGCTCTGCACAAGTATTCAGTAACAAAATAGTTTCATTACAATGACATAAAATCCATGTTTATTATCTCAAAAAATCAATCAACTATGAAGGACCAGGAAACCAAGTTGTTCAGAAAATCTAGTATGAAATTTGCAGATAACGAAATGTATAGACGAAAGCTCTATAGGCTTAAACAGAAGGCAGAGAACCTAGACTTTATATACCATCAACCTTACTTAACACAAACAGTAATAGACTAATAATAAGTGCACTTTGTTCTTTTTTGCAAGGCCTCACACTGTACTCAACTCTATAAGATAAAGTTCGCCTAACTCTTCAAATTATTTTCAGTATCTGAACACCGAGTGAACTAACAATATACTAAACGAATGCCGGATTTACACATAAACTGCACGTATGGAGATAGATGAACCATAGACAAAATAGGAAAACTTTCATACACTAATCATATACATCAGTCAACAAACACTACAAAACATTGATACAGCAGAAAAGTTCAATCTGTAGCTGCATATGAGTTCATTAAGTATAAAATGAATACCGCATAATTAAGGGTGAAACCACAAAGTAGTGAAAGTACCTGAAGGGGGTTGTATGGTGAAGGGGCATCTGAACCGTACAAGTCCCATTGTCCGGTGGTGTTACCGATATCCTCCAAATCAAAGTAGACACTCTTGTCACCGTACTTTGCCATCACGGCTCCTCTTCTGCTCCATGTTCAATCAGTATAAGTGATTCAGTATTTTTCACAATTTCTTAAAAACCAATATGAATATTTGATGAGCATGAAACATATATAAAACAGGAAATGGTGATTAGTGAATGATACCTGAACTTGGTACGCTTGATGGACACACGAGCAGGCTTAACCTGGAGCCTATTTCCGGTGAGGGAGCTTCCGGCCAGGCCATTGACGGCGGTGTGTGGTGCAAAGGTTGCGATTGACGCCATATTCGTGTGTTTCTGATCACTCCTACTCTGGACACAAGTTGGTTGAGTTTCGTTTGATTATAATTTATTTATTGGCGCTTTGATTATTGATTGGATACTGGGATGACACGTGGCCAACTGAATTTCGTTGCAGAGATTTGGGATTCGATTTCGCGGCTGACACGAGGGATGGAGTCGGATAAGCCTATCTCTCCCGGGATTTCTATTCTTTTTTTCAAATTTTAGATTTTTTTTCCTTTTTTCTTAATATACTGATTTTCATTTCAATTCATAGTTCTAAGTTCCAACTCTAGTTGTGAACTTGTGATCATGTCCTCCTCTATTGTGCTTTACAAAACCAAAAATGACATGTATCCCACACACATTTAGGAGACTATATAGATAGTCTAACTCCGGTATTTGAGTCTTCTAGTCCAACATTAGTTTGCATGTTGTGATTTACATTCCCTCGGAATCACTTAAAACTATATTCAGTTCCCCGAATGATTCTGCATTAGCCCTTCCTAACAGGCTAACACACTTAATTCTTGGCCAAAAGGTCTGTAACTACATTTTATTCTCTAAAAGACAAGAAATTTATGCATCCAAATCAGTTAGCTCGTAGTGGATCGTATGTACCAAAGTCATGTGCTGCCATACAGGAATCAAAACACTACACATTCGGAATCATTTTGAACAATAATTGTTGTTAAATATATAGTTAAGAACATAAATTCACTTCAATATCTATAGTCATTAATTCTACGAAATATTTCTTTTTGACGGAGGCCGGTGTAACTAGTCGCTCTTACGAAATGAACTTAAAAAATCTTGATAATACATCTTATCATGGCCTTGTTTTCATCCGTTTTATTAAGCTTTGTTAGCTTCCTATGTGATTGATATGTCGATACTCCAAATTATTGTCAATTCAATTATACTTTTTCTATTTGATTTTCAAATCCTAAAGGTGCACCATCTAACCCCAAAAAACGTAATCAAACAAACCCTACACCACTAGCTCACATTCACAAAGTTATGGTATACTATACAAGAACAACTCAAGAAGGGTTGGAGAAGGCACAAAGATTATCTCACAAATCTTGTCCAAATATTTGCAAAAACCTTTTTATCTAAAATCGTTTTGTCTATCTGGCGACTATTGAGCAAGAACGACTTTATCCTCACTCATCATCCAATACAAAACCAATCGTCTTCCCCAAATCCGAAACCTCTCCAGACATTTCACCATGCTCCTCACTTCCCAATTCCAATCCCTCTCTCTCGCCTCACCCTTCCCTAATGGAGCCTCCACCTCCACCTCCCTCCTCCTGAAACCGGCCACCTTCGCCCTGCCTCCACGGCGGCGTCTGGTAATCCTCGGAATGAAGACCCTACAGGGGAAAGTGATCTGCGCCACCAACGACAAGACAGTGGCGGTGGAAGTGACGCGGCTGGCTCCCCACCCCAAGTACAAGAGGCGTGTTAGGATTAAGAAGAAGTACCACGCTCATGATGAGCTGAACCAGTTCAAGGTTGGGGATATTGTTCAGCTCGAAAAGGGTCGCCCTGTTAGTAAAACCAAGACATTCTGGGCTATTCCTGCTCCTCCACGCCCTGAACGGAAGAAACCTGCTGCTGCTGCTGATTCTGATCTGGGAATTCCATTGGAGTCCCAGTCTGATACAGGCGCTAATTAGTGTTACTGTTTTGTTGCTGTTTCACTGAATTGCAGAGTCCAATGTATGCTTTTTTGTTCTCAAATTGTTTCCCTTTTGGTGGAATTCATTTTGCTATTAGTGGTTTGTGTAAAAGTTCAGATTAATCCAATACCTTATCTTCATATCTTGCCATTTTTGTTGGTTACTGCTTCTTTCTCATGTTTCTGCACTATGGTAACTTCTTCATAACTAAAACAATACTTGCTACATTTCTTGTGTTTGGCCAGTCACATTATCAGTTATCAGTTCGTTTTGGCTGATTCGGAAAACTACTCTATGTATAAGGCACATTATCAGTTTATTTTGCCGAACAGTCACTTCGATGCAAGATGTATCTGGTCATGTTAACACGAGCCGAACCTAGGCGTTATCGAACCTATTGCAAAGTCTGTATGGATTGAGATCTTGAGTTTTGATTCGATTCTTGAAAATGTGGAGATGTTTTAGTATCTATTTAAACAATCTGTGCCATTTCAAAAATAAAATTATGAAGTATGAACAACTGGTGTTGGAACATTTTTTAATTCGGTCTACATTTCATCTTCATCTGTGTGAGCTTCAGTGAGATTGTAAACCATGAAAGGCTCATTCGGCATCAAAATTTGCTGAGCTCGAATTGAATGCCTACGGAACTTTTGTCATGGGTAGTTGACGAGCGGCTTGATTGTTCACAACGGGTACCTGATTCGAATCATCAAATGGAAATGGAAGTGTTGAAGTTCTGGACTAAAACTAAAGTACTTGAAAATATATAGAAGCTGATCCACCATGTCATCATTATGAATGAGCTTTGATATTATATCAGGGAAAACAAACGATGAAAATGTATTGTCATAATATCATTTGGCCTAAAGTTAAGACAACTTCAACAAGGTCAAATAAGAGCATGACACTTCTCTAGGTAAATTTCATTCTACATTTATACATATGAAAAGAATGTTAACTAAAAATCACAACTGTAGTTTTATAAGTTATAACCTTCTGTACCTGCAGAATCATCATAAATCAATCTTCACACTGCAGGCATTTCTTGATATTCTGCAGTGTGCAAGATATGAGGGAGTTAATCGAGTCTGTTGACTCTTTAGAAACCTTTGTTGCTGTAGAGTCACTAATTAGTATCTGAAACGCGACTGTAACCAAAGATCCGCCATCCATGTCGTTCTCTGTTTTAGAAATCACCGAAGGCCTGGATTCATTTCCGTCCGGGATGATAGAGAACCCTGATGCTAAAACAGCGGTGTTGCTGGAGTCACAACCGGACATTACAGATTGCAGGCTATTGATATCCAGGGGTGCGTTAACCAGCATCGACTCAAAGGCGTTTCTGCTGCTATCTTGAACTAACCACATGTCTTGTTCCTTGCCCTTTATGGCCTGAACCAAGGTAATCAGATCAGTCTAGGAAGTAACTTAGCAATAAAAAGAAACAACAGAATCCTTTTTTCATGCTTTTTCTAGGAGAGAACTCACCAGAACACTGACTGCGTTTGCTCGATCTTTCCCTTTGGCCAAGTTTGCAGTACTGTGTACTGGGTTTCCATTGGACATGACATCCCACTGTATATGATGTAACTAACAGTTAAATGGGGATTTCAGATTATGTAACTAGCAGAATCTATCATGTGTAATGGCAGTGAGTGAATACCTCTTTTCTTCGGTTTTCATCTCTTAGAAATTCGAAAAGGACATTATGAGAGACAGGCAACCAGACAGAAGCAGCTGCAGACAAAATCATCCCAAGAGGTTCTCCGGGATCATTCACGTTGTTCCTTGAGGCCAACCTGATATCCTCTCCAGTTTTACCGGAGAATTTGTTCCATGAGTTGTAACTAGACGCTCCTAGCGTTCTGCAAAAGCTACGCGTCATTCTTTGCGCCAATTTCAGAAGGCTTTTCCTTCCAGCAAGTGTTGCAACACCTATTCATTTCCAACTTAATTTGTTATACTCTATGTTTGATACCATCGAATTGATGAAACAGTTGAGAACTTTACCACTTGAGTCCTTTGTCGGAACATTTGTGGCATCCAAGAACAAACGCTGCTCACATTGCTGTTGCAGGGTCGAAACCCAATGCCTTGCGCCAAACGCTAGGCCACTGTTAACCATTGTAAGATACAAGGAATGGACTCTGCTCTTCTGGCATTCCAAGTGCTCTATCCAAGTTACCTGAAATCTCATAAATTTACTAATCCTGTAAGTATATTAACCTCCACAACATTCTGAAGACTATCTGGAGGCAATCCCCAATACAATAATAAAACCGCAGAGAGGTTTTTAGAGTACAACCTTACAGTGGCCAGTAGATTGGTCTTCGATGATACAACCAGATGGACGTTTTCTGCATTTCTGCAGAGATGCGTCCATACTATCTTCAATTTTGTCTATCGATACATCAACAATTCCCCACTGATTAGGACCTAACTGTTTACAGTGTCGAACAAAATATATTTCTCTATTGGGTACCATTGGTGTCAGCATTTGGATCTCAGCAAACATCTGCAGCATGATTAAGAACTTAAGCTTATCAGATGAACTTCCTCAACAACATTTTACGGCTAGTAGGCAAAAAAAATTCTCACCATGTGAATAGCACCGTCTTTGTTAACACCTTCGCCCTCCGAGATAATATCTACTGTTGTTGCCTTTGAGACCAAACAAGGGAACATCTCTGTCCATTGATTCTGCAATAAAAGTACAACTCTATTCATTTTGCAAGATAGAGTGACCGAAAAGAAAACTGTAAAAGCTCGAACTTGTAGAGTTTGTGTGGTATCAATCAATATTTGAAATCCCTAAACACATACCACATCCATGAAACTCTGAACTAGGAAGGGAAGATCAACAAAGACAACCCCACTCTCCCTTGAAGCCTCTACAGATTTCTTGTGCTGCATGTTGTTGGAAACTTCGCTGCCACAAAACAGTTTGGTGTACTCATCGTAATTAAGTATGTCACGCCCTGTCTCATAGCTTCTCATCCACAGCGGCTCACCATGCGTAGCCATCTTTCTGAGCTCCTCCATTGCCTGATCGCAAACATCCATTATACGCGACTTCTGGTAGCTAAACACTCCTTTATAAATATCCGAAGTGCTTCTGTTTTCCTTATCGTTTGCTGAAGGGTCTGTTGAGCTGTTTGATACTATGGTTTTGGCAACAATTGATTGTAGTCTCTCAACCTGCATTTTAGATTAATGCACCACTATTAATAAACTGTATGTACTCCACAAATCACTAGGATTTGCAACAGTTGTGTTATCGAACCTCAGCTTTGAGTCTAGAATTTTCGATTCTAAGTTGCTGTTCATCTGAGGTTGTGGTAGCATCCGATCTAGGGGTGGCGAATCCACAGTTGGGACAAGATACATTTTCAGTGGTGGTTCTCAACGCCTTGCTTTCAGTGCGAAGCTTTTCTATCTCGGATTTGAGCAGTGAATTTTCGTGCCGCTCTTGTATAGCCTGCAAAACCATATTAATACCAATGTTTTTCTTTTCAAATTCCAGATAATACATCACAACTTTATAATCTTCAAGTTTACATGCCTTAATAGCAAATTTTACTACACACATATGGCTCTTTTTACCTTGATTTGAGTCCGGCGATTTTGAAACCAGAATTTAACTTGCTTTGGATCAAGGCCTAATTGCTTGCTTAGATCTTGCCTTTGCTTTTCATCCGGATGTGGAGACTCTTTAAATAATCTGCAGTTAAAGATTACATAAATTTGTGCATGCAGTAACCACATAAAGCAATATGTTATAATAAACATTCAAACTTTATTGTAGTAAAATTTGAATTTAGAGTACTGCCCTAGAAAGTATGACAATTAGGTATCTCAACTTATTAAAATCATAGTGCAGCTGCAGCATATATCAAATATGATGTAGGGATGATGAAAAAAGGAGGCGGTCTCTCTAAATGCATCGTTGAAAAAGTTGTATAAAACACTTAAACATAGTGGTCACATGAAAAAAAAAGAAAAAACGTGTTGGATCTAACTAATAACAATTTTTACGATATTATAAGGAAAAACTGACTATAAGTCAAGAATTTGACTAGAAAAAATTAAGGTTCTATAAAATTTGAGGAATGTAGATGGAAGGGTTTTTTTTTTTAAGCAGCAAATTAAGCTGTAATATACAATGATAGTTAGAGTTGGTGATAATCATTTTCTTACCGGAATCTTATATCGAGTTAATATTTTTATTAAATTTTAGTCCATTTCACTAATAACATTCCAAGTGTGTGTTTGCCATTGTTTTTCAGAATTGCTTTTAACCTGCTTTTGCTTAAAGTGGTATATAAGTGATTTTGATAAAAAGTTGTGGGTGTTTGCTAATTAGGAAAAAAAAGCAGTCTGGAGTGCTTTAAGCAGGAAAAAGCAAGTCTTAGGCTGCTTCTAAAAAGCATCGGTTACCTGCTTTTTTTTAGAGAAGCAGAAGCAGAAGTTGTGAAATAAAATACTACATTACTGTTTTTTCTTTCCAGAAGCAGAGAAGTGCTTTTCTTATTAAGCAATGGCAAACATATATCAAATAGATTAGTTATGGACTTCAACTCTTGTTCAATTAAATTAATTTAATGATACATTAAATTAGTTATGGGGCACATACATTATAAACAATATTAGTTAATTACTAACTAATCCGTTACTATTAATTATATACATTAATTAAATGAAGTACTACCTCCATCTTTCATGTTTTTTTTTTCTTTTCATACAAAATAAGAGATATTTGGGATTGTAAAAATTTGTGAATTAATTATTGATGTACCAATTAACATTCATGTTATTTGTTGAAGTTACAATACTATATGGAAAATCTAAAACTTCAAAGTTCAAACTGTTGAAAGTCTTCAAAATGCTTAATTAAACATCATATATTAAAAAACACTTGTAATAATACTAATTCATTATTAACTAATTAACTCATTATTTTTTTAAGAAAATTTTGGAAATATATAACCCATCGAACACTAATTAACTCATTATGAATACACTACTTTTACTTAATATTAATATCACAATAACGCGTTTTGAGATGTTAGGAGGTAACCACTAGTATATACTTTCTGAAAAAACTTCTTTCATTTGATAAATGTATTAGAGTTGGTTAATATGCAACTCTAGGACAATTGTCGAATGCGGAATTGATTTCAAGGAGTGTATCCCACAACGATCACCACAACTAACTGACTGCAATTTTTATATATCAATGTAACTATCTCACTTTATGCACACAGTTCTGCAGCACATTCTAAAACACAAGAATGAACTGGTAAACCCAGAAAATAATTGCAGCACATTCTATTAAAACACAAGAATGAACTGGTGAACCCAAAAAAACACCTTGAAAATGCAAAGCGGGTTTCACAATCTTAGCGAAGGTTTATGGTTTGTCATAGAGTATATGGTTCGCTATACCCAACGCTAAACTCCAAATCTTAATTAAACACAGTCATACAATCAATGTATGGTACGACTAGAAGTGATAGTCGTGTAGCTGTGGTGATAGTTGCATTGAGAATTTGGAGTTCACAAATACACTATATTAGTAATTATCAATAACACTAAAGATAGACTAAGGTGTAATGTAAACTTAAATTTTATTTTATATTATAATCCTCTTTTTTCTTTATAATATTGTTTTTTAATGGCCGGATACTAAAAGAATCAAAATATATTTGTTTGGTGCATATATATATTAACTGCTTTGAACAGATTCACTTGTAAATGTTTTCATCTTATATATTGAAATATATATAACTGCATTATTGATCATAAATTAGTTCTATATATTACTAGTTAATTATAACTGGCAGCTTTAAATTAAGCCATGTCGTCTGCATAAAGTATAATAACCCTTCAATTACAGCACGTTGAATTAGTTATAACAACCATTTTATAACGAATAATTCCCTTTCATTTCAATTAGACAATTAGTTATAAGTTATAACAAACATTTTATCTATTATTGAGTAATCTTTGGCTCTTTGCAGTTTGCAGAGATCATTTTTTCCGGACACAAAACTCGATGTCACAAGAAAGTTTTATATTAGACTGATTATGTATAGACACCTAATAATATTTTAGCTATATATAAATGAAGTGAGAAAAGCATGACAAAATAGACCATTCTGAAAGCAGTTAACAAGTCACTGTATGTTATTTTCAGCCTCAATTTTAAAACCATCAAAACACTTGTACTAATTTTTGTGTACCCCTGTTTTTTTCTTTATCCTATATATGGCATAAATTGTATTTAATTGCATGACCCCTCATTTCCTATTCAACATTTTTTTTTTCAATTTAGAAGAAATGAAACTTGATTCAACCAGCATTTATCAGAATTTTAGAATTTATCAGAAGAACTTATGGCATGATGAATTACAGACCAAGCAGACTCATATGTTTAGGTGATCACCTTCTCCCGTTGAACTTCGAAAATAGTGACTTTTTTTTTATAGAAACGGCAAAACGATTACTATATTTTATTAAAATAAAGAGTAAGAGTACAAAACGTATGATGAATTATACGTTTATGGTATGATGAATTATATAGACCAAAGCAGACTCATACGTTTAGACCATATTGTATACACCACCAAAACAAGCTAGCTACCCAACAAGTGAGAGGATCTAATCTAAATTGTACATTAAATTACTTAGGAATTTATAATTAGGGTTTAGGGTTTAACTTGAAAATTGATGACTTGATAACATATAAAATTACACATGTTATTTGATTGCATAGTTTATTGTACATATGAAGAAAAATACATGAGTAAGTGGGTCAATAGCAACTTATAAAGTGGAGTCTGAAATAATAGCAACATTGTATTTAAAAAATCTATGACTGATTAGACACCAACATGTGTTTTTAATTACTTTAATATATTCTGATTTAAATTATGTTTAAATATATTTATATTTTATGTCGTAATTATTAAAACAAATAGGTTGTTATCAATTTAGGTGTTACTATGATTTATTACACCATATGTATATTATCATGGACTAACACAAAACTTGTTTAGTAGGTATGAGATGAAGAAGTTTCCAAAAGTAAGATATAAAATCTGATAATTTGGATATAGTTATCTGGTGCAAGTCCTATCTCCACCCATCACTCATGATACCGGTTCGGACGGAATGAGTCATGATAGACTAATCGAGGTTTAACCGGATAATCCAAATATAGATGAGAAAATAGGAGGGTAACCCACACTGTATCAATAGTTGAGAGGACAATATGCTTCCTCTCTTCGAAGTTGGACACATATGCAAAGAAAAATATAAGGTAGAATAGAGAAAATTATGAAATAAAATAATGAATAAAGAATAAAGTAGGAGATATATCGAATATTACTCCGGGAATTTGTGAAGTGGTCGAACCGGTGAGACGAACCGAGGTTCATAATGAACTAAAGTCAAAAGCAAAATATGAATAAAACAAGTTTCATGTTGGCATTAAAAAAGATGACCCAAGTTGATAGTGAAAGGAACCTTTATTAAACGTTAAGAAAAACGTGCGTGGCATATAATATCATATATCTAGCTGTCTTCTTGGAATCTGTTCAATACACCATTAATGCCGAATCTCAATGCCAAATTATTTCAGACACTAATCTAATTTATTCATTAATTAAAACCATAATCACTTGTAAACAATTAGTCAAATGTAAGAAAATGGAGATGGATGAAATCATGAAACAGATAGAACTTACGCCTCCATGACTCTAATTTGCTGTGGTGTGTGTCTGTGATACTTCTTCCTCTTCTTCTTCCTGTTTCCATCATTTTCTTCTTCCTCCTCTTCCTCCTCCTCGTCGTGAATCTCTTCGGTGGACCGGGATTTCCCGAGCCCCGAAGAGTTTTCGCTGCTCGCTATCTCGTCGGCCGCATCAACGCCTCCGCCGGAGCCGAATATCCCGGCCTAATACACAAAAGGGAGTGTGTGAGAAACAACAATATGCATGGAAGAGATGGAAAAACACAAGGGAGATGTGAGAGAAGTACTAACAAGAGTGAGAGAGAGAGCAGGAGAGTGCTGAGGATTGGACATGTTTTAGTACATGACTGGTATCATTATGATTTGATATAGTATGTATGTATGGTTTTTAATCTGAGATTTGAGGCATGTAAGGTAGTAGGAGTATTAATTATTAATGATGTTTCTTTTTCATGGTTTTCTTATCTGTCATTTTTAATGTTTTGATACTCTTGTTGTGACTCTTGCCTATGGAGTGGCTGATTTTAATATAGTTAGGAGTTATATAGTATAGTATGTTGTGAGAGTTTGTGGGTGTGTTTTTTAGTGCAAAATGAATTGAAATACATGGATGCTTGTTATATAGGGCAGATTTTCAATAACATAGGACAACCTCAATCAAGCAACAAGCTAGGTTTATACTTTTGGCCATGGACTATCATAAGGAACTAAGGACTTTGGAGAAGTACCCGCTTCATCAGAATGTGAGAATTGGGATGTGAATGCCTCGTTGATATACTTGTGATTTGAGATGAAGTTCTTTTGTTAAAAAGGCATACCGTCGAGATTCGAACTTCTGAACTCTCCTACTTTAACAATTATACCACTCGACGTCTCGACCACTTTTTTACCTGTGATTTGAGATGAAGTTTAATTATAAGAGTTAACTTGTGATTTAATTATCAAATCTATATATACTATAAAGCAAATATATTTCAAGCCTCTACATTGAACCATGTCATATGCCACTTTGTACAAATACTTTGTCCTGATTGGTCCAAATTCAATGTGATGGGAAAACGAAATGTTCTGATTGGTCGAAAATAATTCAAGTTTATCTCGGGGTCAATAATGTAATAAAACCATTCTCTGGGCCAAAATTCTAATAAAACCATTCTTCTACATCTCTCCCAGTCTAACAAAAAGAAGCCCCAAATTACTTCCTCTCTCCCACCTTCTCGACGATGTCCTGTAGCGATTGATTGCCCCATCCTTATCTCCATCCGTCACCTCCTTCATCCATCCGGCACCAGAAGAGACCGAAGCCATTTCTCCAAGGACGAATCTCATCTCCCCGAAACCATAAATCGATCACATAAACTCAACTCATCCAATGATTCCAAGTTTTCATTCTCTGAAAATGTAATCTGCTCTTCCTCGAACCTCTTATTCTCCCAAAGTCAAAGTTGCTCCTGTGATAGAAACAATTTCATCGAAAAACTCAGGTTTTTCTTCACCACTGATCGATTTTTCCTCTACCCAACCAGACAAGTCAAATTCCAAGCAATCACGATTGAGAGCTGGGGTTTGAATCGAATTTCAATTTGAGAGCACTGGTCGACAGATCGGGAAAGTCGTAAAGCTCCGATGGAAACAATCTGTCGCGAATGAATTAGAATGGGTAGAGAGGAAAGGAAGAAGCTGGTCGATGGATGAAGTAGATAGATTCTCTTCACTTGGTGAGTTAAATATTAATTTTTGTCTTCCTGAATAAATTAAGGGTGTAAAAAAATGATTCTCCATTGTAGCATAGATTTCTACTATAGTGTTGTTGATTCCGGGAGGCCACAAATATTGGTGAGTACTCTATTTTGTCCAAGCATAAATATTGGTGAGTGATTATCTGTTTTTTTTTTACCTCTACCTCCTCTACGGCTCTACCCCTGGAGATTGGTGAGTGATTATCTGTTTTTCTTTTCAAATTCAATGAGAAATGCAATTGCGTTTTGGTTTATGTTTGTATATAGTGGAGTTTTTGACGCATAGATTTAGGGAGGTTGTGACTGATGTTTGCAAGTTTATTTAGCTTTTTTATTTTATTTTTATTGTATAGCAGGTGTAACTCAAATTAGAATTGTACCATTTAATAGGATTAGCAACTACTTTGCAGGGTTATATCTACTCCCCAGCCTATATAGCTGTGACTTAAGTTTTTTTTTTAATTTTTTATCATGCATCTTCATATGCTATGAAGTGTAAGAAGAAGTTAGTTACTGGTGTTATGAAGAATTTTAATTCAAAGTTTGGTTCTATAATTTATGTCATCACTCTCAGCATGTATCCAAGTATGATGAAACTTTTCCAATTCTCCAGAAGCTCTACTCATATTTTATGAACAAAATTTGTTGTCACCACTCTCCAGTTTTGCTCTTTTCCTAGAACCTGGTGGAGTTCAGAATCGTATGCTAAGTTTAAATAGTGTTAGACTGAATCCTGTAAAATCCACAAGTAAATCTGCAATATTCATTTTGATGTCATAACTTCCTCTGTAAAGTTATTGCAGAATTTTGGAGTTGATTAAAAGTTGGAAAGCTGCCCTTGTGTCCCGATAATCTCATGACTAAAGGTTGTTTCCAAATGTATTTATGAAGTGCTTACTCACTTTTCCAACTCTAAAAGTGAGTTTGGTTTACCTGACTGTGGGTTTGATTCCATAATATTATGTAGTCATACTGTAAGTTGAAAGCACTCAATTGAGATGATTTTGTTGCTTAATCATAAAAAATTGATTTTTAATTTTAATTTTACAAAGCGAGCAATTAAATTGCAGTTATCAAATTTTTAAGTTCATATCAGGAAGATGTAACTAAATACAGTATGTTGGTCCCTTA
>JAYMSL010000912.1:0-19846 GCA_036897195.1 Plantago coronopus
AAATATATATATGATATAAATAGTTACACGTACTTTTTACGTATGCGTATTCTAATATTTTGAGTTTTGGCGTATTCCGTATTCGTATGCGTATTCGTATGCGTACGCGTATGCGTACTGGTGCTTCATAGGTGCAAAGTTTTTAATATTACCCCAACCCCTTAAATGACTTTACATTACTTTAGAAATACTGTATTAATTATAAATATAAACAACAATGTACAATGTTAGACTTTTTAGTTTTTAAAACATGTGCCCAAAAACAAACTCTTCATCTACTGGGGGTCAGAGAGAGTATGCAATACTTAATTTCTAATCATTCAAAATTGGGTTAACATAAATTTATGTGAAAGTAATATTACAATCAACATCCAACTTAAACTTACTTCAATAAATTAACAAATCAAATACGCACAATTAAGGCTGAAGGATAACTTATCATACCTTTTCAGCATACAAGGGAAATGAAGATGGGTAGTACTGGATTACAAGATCGAAGAACTTGAAAGCCGTCAAACGCACATCAATTGCTAAATGAGTCATAGCATTAAAGATATATGACATCACCAAGGAAACTAATGTTCCTTGGTTATCCTGTAAAAGAGGAATAATATCAATTGTAGCAAACTTACCTTTTCTAGTTAAGATGATAGAAAGGTGGAAACCGCCAATAACAAAATTCACATCATGCTGTGTGTCTATGTCGTGATTTGCATGTAAGTCAATTAGAGCCAACATCAGATCATACAACCCCTGTTCTAGATACCATTAAATATAGGTACCAGTTTCAACCTTCACGCCACAAAATATCCAGGCTAGTGTGATTCTGGTGTTCGGTATTAAAATCAGTCTTAAGATGATAGCGCTAGAAACTCAAATTAGGTACAAATGTTACATGAAATAGTTAAACTCGGTATTAAAGGCTACTGGATATTTTACCTGACAGCAGCCATTTTCCTTTTGGTTATCTTTTTTTTGGAATAGGCAAATTTATTGATTGATACTAATAAGAGAGTGTAGTACAAGTGCATTGGTAGTGCACTGTGCACCTAAGAAATGCATGAGCCTAACCTTATTAAAGTAAGGAATCATTTGAGACATAAAATTGGCTGTCCGTCCCAATTGGCCAATGAGCAATTGTACGCAATCAGATCTTGATTCCGGAATCAAAACTACAAATTACGCTGGATCTTTATGATCAAATCCTTGATGCTAATGTAATATTCCCTCCGTCCTTTTACAACCTTCCTAGGCTTGACTTTTTTCCGAACTTTGACCGCGAATTACTCGAAAATTATACAATAAAAAAATATTTAAAAAGTATATTATGAGAGTAGTTAGGTACACTTATATAACATAATTTTATTACATTTTTATACCTTATGATTTGGGAATAATCTTGCGGTCAAAGTTCGAAAAAAGTCAACCTTAGGAAGGTTGTAAAAGAACGGAGGCCGGGGGGAGTAGGTGTTAACAAGTTGCAATATGCAGGTTTTCCTTGATTTCGATGTCATCTCAAATATTTCAATTACAGTAGAAGAGGTAAGTTCTTAAGGAAGGCTTCTAGTACGATGTTCCATGAGAAAATAAATTAAAAACCTTCACGAACAATTGATGTCGTCTCCTGAAGTTTCACTAATCTAATTCCTATTCAGACTACAGTAAAGAATGTAAACATCCCATGTCCGTGCAATGTTTGGAGGAAAAGATAACTCAACAACGGACTAAACTGGACAAACAGCAGTAAGAAGTTTAGCGAGAAGTTCAGACAATTCATAATGACAAGCCAAAACAAAACTCTCTATTGAAGCTATATGGTCATGGAACTAAATCAAGAAGTTCTACTGCATGCTAGGAAAGTCATGGCAATGCTATGGTACCTTTGGACATCCGGGGAATATCACTGACTTGAAAAGTTGATACAGTGATTCACGGACAAACTTGTCATCATCACCAATGCGTTCACGAAGTTTTTCGATTACTGCAAGTTTATGCAACTTCAGCTCATTTGGGTTCCGATTTAATATATCTTTGACTCCTATCAACGCATCTGGAAAGAAAAGAAATTCCGTTAGCATTTACGACAGAGATGAAAATAATAAACCATCAAATGTTTATATGTTTGGTGTGTAATTCATAAAGAAATCCCATCAAATACAACCTATCGCCTTCCAAGATTCAGCACTGGCAAAAGAAAGCTAAGGAATACAGACCATAGTATGTGACAAACATCTAATATATGAAATCTTGTTTGTAGTTGTAAAATTCTGAGAACAAATGCATCTTATGAAGGAGGGAGAAAGGCTAACCCTTCCGAACTTTGGCATTATGGTGACTTGTATGCTGAAGAAGCTCCTTCAGTGTCAACCCCTTTCTGCTCAAGGCTAAACCACCCTTATCAGATGCTACACTTTGCTCCGGAAGAATAATTCTCTTCGATTTTATCTCAGTGTTTGTAGTATTCTTAGGAGGAGGCAATTTTCTCCCCACTTTCCGCCTAATTTTCTACATGAACATAATTTCACAAGTTAAACCATTGGCACTCAAACAAACTAAAATTCACTCCAACAGCAATGCTCCAAAACGAGCTGAAAATGAAAATAAAAATAAAAATAAAATCATGGATGAGTAAACAGGTTTCAGTAATTACTTTGAAATCCACCCCACGGCCTTGAGTTTTCTTCCCACCGGATTTAGGTTTCACCATTGCGATAACTTAATGCTTGTCTGCTCCAGGAAAACCTAAATAGCAAGCTTAATTTCAGTAATTCGTGAACAAGTATATCCTCAGCTCAAATTTATAAACTAATTTAGTTTGGGAAATAACAGGGGAGAACTGAAAATGAATTCATGTGAAGATAAAAGCATAAATAGGGGGCCTGATAAACTACTTACCGGAAGACGATGAACGGAAAACCAGAAGCTACCGGAGGAAGAAATACGGAGAAACGAGAGAAGGAAGAAATTAGGTTCCTCAGCTCACTGTTAATAACTGAAAGGGTTTTAGGTTTATTTTCGGCCTACTTTTTGCAAGTCCAACCGGTTCAACCAATATAAGCGACAACAACCGGATTACCGAAATCCGGGTTATAATCTTGGTTAATCCAGATAAATTGATTGAAAATCTCCAATATTAATTTAAAATCAAAACGAGTTGGTGTTCCTTTTTTTAATGATCATAACCGTGCTCTAGTATAAATTCTTGATTTTTCCACACATCACATATATTTACCTAGTTTCTTTCAAACAAATTAACTATAATTCACTTTGGATTTGGATTTGAATTTCGAAGACCAATTAGAGACCTCGATGAAAAATTGAAAGAGCTAATGCGATGGTGTGGGTGGGATGAGGAGGGATTAGAGTGGTGGGTGTGTTCAGTAGTGTTCAGTATTACTCTTTTTACGGACTTAAAATACAACCAATTCATGCTGATATCACTTAACTTTTTCCAGATGTGTTGTTACAGGGAATGTATTCTAAAAACATATTATTACGATGATTTGTGTGAGTATAGATAAAAGAACGCATAACTTTAGATTTCTCACACTTACCTACTTTTACTAAGATAATACTTCTATATCTGCTAATATATTCTGCCTCAAAAAAAAATCTGCTAATATATTTGTTAAATTAATCATTTCACGTGACTTGCTCGAAGAACAAATAAACACATCAATTGCAATCATACAATTATACAAAAGGACAGAAATACATTAATGATATGACATAAATCAATCATGAAATGCACCATATAAACCAGGGACTTTAATTAAACAAAAGGTGATCCAAAATTAGATCTAAGCATATGAGTATGAGTGGAGCAAGACAATATACATGTTATGAAAGTCTGATTATTAAGGGCTGGTCCAATTATATGGTTTTGCTGGACATTACTGTCGGCCTCGGCCCATTCTCTTTATGCATGAAAGCATTATGGATTTCATTTCATGTCAATTTCCAAGGTTCTTTATAAAAAAAACTGCAAAGAGATACCGAACACCGATCTATTGGTTAAAAGTGAAGCGTACAACTTTTTTTTTTGTGAGATAAAAGGTGAAGCGTACAACAAAGTTGCGCTTCATTGTCGATCATTATACAGATTTGCATCACAAAGTCTTCCATTTCTTCTCACTCCAGAAACAGATAATTGAAAAAAGAAAATCAGGCTAGAACAGAGACAGAATAGAGCAAAAAACACAGGAATGAAATGTGATCACAAGTTCACAACTTGTAAGTTGTAAATCGTAGTCTGTCTGTTTACATGAATTCAAGAAACTTATATCATTTACGCCAAGAGCGAAAGCAAAACTATATGCTCGCGTGAAACATTCATGAACTATATCGAAAACATTATGCATCCATGAGGAGCTCATTCTTTTTTCTATATCTACAGCCAAGAAGATGACATAGTTATATATCATCAACCAGATTACAGAAAATAAAATCAATACATTACACAAACAAAAGCACCTATTTACATCTACAAAATACCAGAATGGCGAAAGTACCTATTCTAGCGTCCATCAGTTGAAGCAAAAGAATTCGCGAAACCTGCAGGTCTAGAAGGGATACTGCCCTTACTATCCTCAAGATCCACGAAGCTTACATCCTTTCCTTCTGATTCTTGCCAATCCTTAACCATTTGGTTAAGTGGCAGGCTGTAATCAATACCGCAGTATTCCTCTGTCTCTTCGTCGAGAGGCTTCCATTTCTCAACAAGAGATGCCAAGACATTCACAGCATGCCCCATTTCAGGCCGCTGGCCAGGCTCCCTTGCCGTGCAGTGACCGGCAAGATCAGAAACAATGGAGATGGTCTCGAACATTTCGTCTTTCATTTCTAGAGCCGGGTCAATTGCAGCCATGAGCTTGTCTTTTGTGGATTTAACATACCAGAACCATGAAACTAAGTACTGGCTTTCCTCAGATCGGTTCTCATCTAATGCCATCATTCCGGTTAAAAGCTCCATTAGCACAACACCGAAACTGAAGACATCGGTTTTTGTGGTGATTTTACCCATAACTGCAAAGTAGCCATAAGAGAGTTAATGTTTCAGTAGATACTCTAAAATACGTAGCATGTTAATGGACGAATAGAGGCCTGATGTTTCTGGTGAAGCTTATGAGAGGTTTGCTTATCAGCCTAAATTTAAATGATTTTTTCTGGTAGGAAACATTTGAGCTCAAGCTTTTGAGAAAGTAAGTGGACAGTGAGTTCAAGCCAGATTTCTGGAGTACACAACTTCACCAGGCAAATAAAAGACTAGAGACCGATTTCTATGGGCTCATAAACAACTGCATGTTAAAACTTGTCGCTAACTACATAGTAACTGAAATGAATACTAAAGCATTGTTTAACAGAAAATTCACTGGTAAATTCATACAGTTACATTTTATTTTCAGTATTGCATTTTTGTTTGTAAGCACGACCATGTATATATCACAAAAGGCACAAAACAATGTAAAATGCTTACCAGCATATTCAGGTGCAAGGTATCCAAAAGTTCCTGCCAGCCGAGTCACCACAGATTTCTCTCCATCAGGAGCCAGTTTGACAAGACCAAAGTCAGATACCTTTGCTCGGTAATCATCACCCAGTAGGATATTTGAAGATTTCAGGTCTCTGTGTATGAAACTCTGATGAGCAAGAGTGTGGAGGTACTCCATCCCTCTAGCCACATCCAAGGCAATGTTTAGCCTCCTTTTCCAAGATAAAGGCTCTAGTTGAAATTTCCTCCATTGGAAAAGATGCCTGCTGAGGGCTCCCTGAGGCATGTACTCATAAACCAGAATTCTTTCACTTCCTTCGGTTGAGTACCCAATAAGAGATACCAAATGCCTATGACGAACTTTAGACAGAACGGCAATTTCAGACTGAAACTCATCCAATGCCTTGCTGCTAATCACCCCAGATTCCATTCGTTTAACTGCTATTTTAGTACCATCATCTAATTCTCCCTTATAAACAACCCCAAAACCACCACGACCAAGTTCGTTGTCTGAAGCAAAATTGTTGGTCACATTTCGAAGAACTTGAACAGAAATGACCAAATTTCCAGCCTCAATCATATGCGATTCTCCACTGTTTATGCTTGCGGAACCACTATGACCCAAAGAAGAGACACTTCTATATGTTCCATTAGCAACCGCAATCTTGACTGCATTAACTGAATCTGAAGGGTCTCTTGGATGAATAACAAGGGAGCTTGGAGCAAGTTGTCTATCTTTTCCCTTCTTGTGGAAACAAATACAAAGCGGAACTAGCAAACAAACCAGAACGACAAAACATGCAACAGGGGCCACTATTACGAGTAGCTTAGAATTATTTGAACGTCTACCCCCCTCAGCGGGTTGACCGGTGATTGGAGACAATGGGGTAGTAGAGGATCGTTGACCATGAGATGAAGAAGTGCCATTCTTCGTACCGGGATCTCCGGTTTGATTGGAATTCAAAAGAGAGTTTCCACCAAGAATAAGATTTACAGTGCTAGTAAAATTTGGAAGTGGAGCAGAAAGGTTGTTGTCACTCAAATTCAACAGAATCAAAGAATGCAAACTAGTCCAATTCACCGGAATAGAACCAGAAAGATTATTAGACTGCAGATATATATGAGTAAGTGAACCGAGATTGGCAATCGAAGGGCTCAACCTACCAGAAAGCTTAAAATTAGGCAGGTTCAAAGTAATAACATTTCCATTTTGATCACACCCCACTCCCAGCCAAGACCCTTTACATGGATCATTGCCTTTCCATGATTCAACAAGCCTATAAGGGTAATTCACCCCATCCAGAAACCCTAACAAAGCCATAACATTCGGAGCACAAACATCTCCGGGATTCGGAAGACAAAAGGCGTTTGAAGCGTAACTAGAATTAACAGCTTTGAATTTTGGTATAGGACCCATGAACTCATTGTTATTCAAATCCAAACTAGTTAATGGCAAACTTGCCAAGCTAGCAGGAATTAGACCAACAAGATCATTACTATTTAGATTCAACTCCTCCAAAGAAACTAAGTCACCAATGTTATCAGGAATTTTACCTGAAAAATGATTCCCATGTAGCCAAAGACTAGTGAGTGAGTCCATGCTAGCAACCACATCTAATGGACCAGTCATCCCCTCAGATTGCCCATTCAACCAAAGCACAGTCAGCAAAGAACCCCTCAGGCTCTCTGGTATACCTCCGGTAAGCCGATTCAATGACAACTTCAATACCTCCAACGACGACAAGTTTCCCAAGAAGTCAGGCAAAGGACCAGCTAAATTGCAACTCATGAGTGAAAGATTCTTCAACTGTGGTGAATCTTGCAAGTCAAGAGGCAACGACCAGCCTTTGGTGGCATTGAGAGGGATGTAATCCAATGCCAAAGCCTCCAAACTGGCAAGGCCTTTGAAGAAATCAGCTGGGATCGTGTCGAAATTGTTGTTATCCAAATACGCATACTGCAACTCACTCAATCCATTAAAAGATGGCAATGTTCCACTAAACTCGTTTTGCTGAAGGCCTAAATTTACCAACTTTGACAACTGGTTCAAGTTCTGTGGTAAAGGGCCTTTCAACCCCAAACCTCTAACCTGAATCTGTGAAACCCTGTCGCCATTACAGAACACGTGAGGCCAACTCGGAGGGCCACACGGGTCATCCCCATTTCCCGGCCACTTCAAAAGCTCAGCATTTTCCAAACCTTTTCGGAACTGATTCAGTATTGCCAAATCAGCTGCGTCTGTAGCCCCATCAACTACTGAAACACAACAGAGAACAACAAGTATTACAGCAATTACAGCCTCCATTTGGACACAAGAATCTCTGTACAAGCATAGAGGGTTCAAGTTCAAGTTCAAGCTCAGAAAATGTGAAATCTTTGAAGAGTTGCAGAAAAGCTAAGAGGTGGGTAATTTCAACAAACAACTGGTCTGCAAGAAAGTAGTGGATGAACATGGAACATGGCTTTTTCGAAACCAATGGGGAGTGATAATTGGAGTGAGAATGAGCACTGAAACAGAACAGTGATGTAGGAGCAGAAGGAGGAGAATAATGATGAACAGTGAGAATATAGAAGAGATTGATTGATTATAAAAAGGAAAACAACATGGAAAAAGGGGAAACTGCTGAGTGAAGCTTGTGGAGGAAGTGAATACCAGAAGAAGGTGCAAATGTGATGAGATTTGGTCAATTATCCAGATCAGAGATTAGTACATTATTGGAACACACTAGGAATCCTTTGGAGTGTAAAAAGGTTTGGCAGTTGAAACTGTTGTCTCTCGTGTGTTTCTTTGTCGTAAAACTCTCTGCAACTTCGAAAATGAAATGGATTATTGAAGGTTTTTCACCACAATTTTACATGATTGAGCTCTTCTTGGACTGTTGCAGATATATAACAATGAAACAAAATTGTGAGGTGGAATGAACAGGGGCTAGTTATTGGATTTTTGTTGAGGATTGCCTGTTTATGAGGTAGTTGGGTATAGATACATAGAGTACAGGATTTTTGTACATATTGTTTGGTTGTTTTTTGTTAGGGGGAAAGAATAAAAGATGGATTATTTTAATTTTGAGTGTCTGCTTTTGCCATGCTTTTCTGCAGAAATTCACTTGTGAAAGTAATAAACTCTCATATGTCTGATTAAAATTTAGGAAGTTGCATTGAAAGCAGATATCGGATCCAGCAACTTGCTAGTTCATGCCATCTAGTTAGTAGATACAGATACTACAAGTGGCCTAAATAATCCGTGATGCCCCCAACTTATAATTTGATTTTTGATTATATACAAGAATCGCGTAAAAGAAAACTATAGAAACTTATAGTTTAAATTCTAAAATAATATAATTTTTCTATTTTATGTCGTATTTAATGTGATTTATGAGTAATTCATTATAAAAAATAATTCACGAAAATCGAATGAAAAGTTTAGAGTAGGACAGAAAAAGATATACAAGTGGCAAATATAATACTTCATTGTTTTACTAAAAGGTTTCTAAGGCTTCACTTTCTCTTGAATTAAAAAAATGGATATAATATTAGTTTGTGTATTATGTTGAAATAGTGAAAATTGATTGAAAAAGTAAGAGAGATGAATAAAGTATTAATAAAATAAAAAAGATAAATAATAAAAAATTAGTGAGTAGATGAAAACTTTCCTTATTTGGGGTTATGAAGTTTATAATAAAACTCCAAAAAAGGAAAGCTAAGAAGCTTTTATTGGAATGGAGGGAGTAATACCAATGTTGTGGTCTCAGATCCCGTATTATCGACTTTGAGATGTGATGGAAGATGCAACCCAGAAGTCCAAATATAACGACGGAAGTCTGTGTTTAGGCTGGGAATCTCTATGGATAGTCGTCTTTTTTTTTTTCTTTTTTTGTAGATATGAAGTAATATCTAGAGGTCATAGACTCAGGGGCGGAGCTAGGAATGAAGGTCATGGGTAGCGAAAACTATATTTTAAAAAGTTCAATTTTTTAAAATATAAGAATTTCAACAATTTTGGTGGGGTGGCCGCCTCCTCTCGTCACCACCTGTTTTCGCCCCTGGTCAAAGTTAGTCTTTGATTTTTCCATGTATCACGCTCACAATGGACAATTGAGTAAGAAAGTAGAACTATATATACTCTTTAAAATGGAGTTTTGGTGATACTAAAGTCCCAGGTAGAAGGAGGTAAACTCCATCAAACAAACATGAACGATTCAAGTTGTTCGAGGAAGTTATGTCGAGTCAACATCAACTAAGTAATTAGAACACTCGTTTGGAGGAGAGGTTAGACCATCCGTTGTTCGGAGAATGGTAGTAGTATTTCCTTTCACAATTCACGATTCAACTATTAATTTGTTTTTGTCCGACACAGAAACACATCAACATGAAGGGGAAGGGAAGGTAGCATATGAGAATCAGACAGGTGAGGCACTTTTGAAAATGAAAAGCTAATAGTTACCAAAAAGGAAAACAACAAATCATGTACTAGAGAGGGTCACAACTTGAGCGTCGGTAGCACATCTTCATTGAATAAAGAAATTTGAATTTTCTTTACAAGATTTCTTTAGATGATGTGAGTGTCTGATGGCAACAACAACAACTACGAAATGAAATAATAAAGCAAATTGAGAGATCTACGTGCGATCCTGATTCGTGGCTATGGTTTTACCAAGTTAAAGAAGAGCTACTACTACTAAACGAACATGCATTATGTGGAATTAAGTTGTGGTCTCTTGTGGAATAATGAAGTGGAATTTCATTCCAAAATTCCACATAAGGGCACGGTCCCTCCGAGATTTTAAACCGGCGCGGTTCTTCTGGTCTGCTCGCAAGGTAATATGTTGGCCACACATATCAATACATGTCTTCCCTTTGCCAATCCTCGAGGGAGAAAAATTTATGCTTCATCAAGGAACTCTACTCTAAACAGTGCTGAAGGGTGTAAGAATAATGTCTTCCCTTTGCCAACGCTAAACATTTAATCAATAAGATTAAAAATTCGAATGACCTTATGAGGAAATAATGAATCCTTATTGATCATTTATTTCACGGCTTAAAAAAACACTCAAAACAAAGGTTTGGATTTTAGAACATACTTCAGGTAGAAAATAATACTTCTATAAAAGCAATGTGCAATTGAAGAATTTACTAACATACTATTTGATGAAGTCATCTAATAGTAATACTTTAAATTGCTACTAGGACTATATAAATTTAAATGTTTACATCCCATCAAGGTGGATGGATCACTTCTCAACTCTACGTGTCTTTCTCCCATAGATCGGTTCCAAACGCTCAATACACCTTTGAAGTTATTTCTAGAATATAACTTCAATTTGTTCAATTCAATTTAAATTTATATTCAGTTCCGAGATTTTAAGATGATGATAATGGATTAGTATACTTAAATCATACATATAGTGGAGACGGTACTTATCCATGTGTTGATCCGCTTGATCGTTTTCAAGTTCAATGGAATATTGAGCTCGCTCCCTAAAAAAAAAAAGAGGAATATTAAGCTCGCCCTATTTAGAAGTCTATTTTCGCTATTGTAATCTTTCTATTTAATTTTATTTTGAAAGGATTAAAAAAGCTTGTATTTGAAATATAATCCTCCCTTTGTTCGTCCAAAAATGCTACATATGACTTTTTGAACAGTATTTAATAAAGTGTGTAAAATAATGAGATATCGTATAAGTGAGGTATATTAGAGTAGCTAATGAAAATTAAATAGTACAAGTGGGGTTGAATTGTAATACATATTGTAGGGCAGGAGTGTGTTCTCTAAAAACTAATAAAAGCTTTTCATTTTAGGAAAACGTAGCATTACTAAGCGGGCGCTCAAAATAGCAAAATGTAGCATTACTAAGCGGACGGAGGGAGTACTTTCTCCGTCTTATGGTTAGCTTTTAACTTTAAATTTCAAGGTAAATTTAAGAAAGCGTGAGATTTAGTATCATATATTTCATAAAGTTTTTCTTTTTAAACAATAATTTTACTAGCTATGAATTAAATTACTCAAAACTAACAAGTACTACTTGATAATAAGGTCTTGGATTTTCATCGTGGGTGAGGCAGTTAATACTTAATCCACACTTGTAATTAATTCATAACTAATAGATAAAAAACTAATTTTTGATGTTTCAAAAAAAAAACTACATGATAAGTATAAATAAATTTGACCCTGATTAGTGACCGAACGTATTGCCAAAACATGCATTGTGAAAGCTCATGAGCGTACAGGGGAATCGAGCCCCCTGCTAGGAACACACGGCTCCAAGCCTGGCATGCTTGAACCCCGGCCTGAGGACCAGTTCCAAAGTATTATGATAACTTGGCCAAGAGGCTCGGGCTCTAGCCCTTTAACCGAGCCTGGTCACATGGCTTATCTTTGGTGTCATATCAACTAATGTCCCTCTCTATGGAGAAAGGCCGACCCTGGACTTGGTCTAAAGCTTATGAACAGGCCGAACTTTGACCGCTAGGAGTTTGAGTCAAATGAATAAACACTCAGGAACCGGCTATCATAGCCCTCGGTGACCAAGTGAGCGGTGCAAATGTGCCCCTAGCTACTCCATGAAAAGAAAAACACTTGTCAGCATGAGTACGCTCCCTCATATTTAAGGAAACAGTTCCATGTTTCAATGAACTAGTTCTAAAATTTGAGGATCTAATTAGACTCCAAATAACCAACACTATAAATACTCAACTGACATCGTCATTAATGCACGTTCACCTATACACTTTCCCATTCATTACATTACCTAGAACCAGGGCCGGATCCATGATTTAAATTAGGAGGGGGTAGTTACATATGCAATTTCTTTTCGAATGTTGGGGGTGGGGTGGGGGAACCTTGAAAATTTAAAAATGTAGCCTATAGAAAATGTATTTTTGAAATTTTACGGGGCGGACAGAGCGGACGATCCCATATGCCCCCGCCTAAAATTCGTGAGATTCAAGACTAGCTTTGGTCAATCTGATCGAACATTAAATTTGACCCCTCCCTAAATGAATTGGAAGATATCTGGTTCTATATATTCTGAATATATATCCTATCCTGGTTGGTGCATGTATAAAGTGATATCATGCAACTAATCAAAGGGAGTTATTAAATCACGTGAGTAGTGACCTTTCTTTGATAACCGATTGATTCATCAACCAACTTTGACAAGAACAAATACTCACTACATAACTACCAAATACCAATCCATGCCCATCACTCCATCACCCATTAAGTTGCCACCCAATTGTTCGGTCTCAAATTTATTACATACAAAATTTAGAGATACTTCATTCTCTTAAATTTCGCCTACAAATTCATACCACAATACAATATGGCATATTCTACTTCTATACGCATTGAACTTTGACCTAGTTAGGTCACGAATGCGCTTGGAGATCAAACACCATCACAGTATGATTATTGACTTGTACTAACTACCAAACAACCGGATAGTTGAAACTTTTCTTAAACCTGAAGAACTTAGATGGCACAAACTAACACATGTCTTAATCTGCAAACTTTGTCATCACTTATGTGTGTTTGGAAACTTTCAATTTAAGTAACCGCACCGATCCAAATGGTCGAAATCTAGGCCCGCAAAGGCCCGGGTTATTACAACTCATATACATTTGCTATAAAATATACGAGTAATCCTCGAACCTCTATCATAGTGTGTACATCCATGCTTCTAGCACCGATTTAAGTATCTAGCCTACTAGTAGGTTGGTAATAATACGCTAGTTAACTATGTACTACTATGTCCTCACTCGATCTCGAGTATTCATAGAAGTAAACTCCAGGAATACATTTCCGACTCTTAAGGAGAAGAACGTGATGAGGTGAGGGGGCAATTTTGAAGTCACAAGCCATGCCAGCTCAAGTGCACTACACTCACATTATGATCACTAATTAAGCATTCATCAGTACTGCAGGTGAATGGCCTAGCAGCTCTAATTATACATATCTTCTTCCTATACATGAGCAGACACCAGAATTAAATATCAATAGTACAAACCTGGATAATGCTAAGTACAGTGAAACCAGAAAGCTCTAAGATAATCAAAACATTTTAGTCAATATTTTACTCATGACACGTAATTTGGATCCACTGAATCACTGATTATGGGACAGGTCGATATTAATTAACAAACCATTTCAAGATCCCCCTCTTCAACAAAATCTAATCTCTGCAATTATTTATTCATAACTTTTATTTTCCCTACAGTTCAAAATTGATTAAGTATGATCTTCTCTAAATCCAGTTATGTTTCCTAACTCCTTATAACTTAAAGATGGGGTTACTGTCACTTCTCCACCTCCTTTCTTATCCACAAGATTTGATCTCGGAGACGTGAACTAATCGTGCTGGTTTAAAATGTTAGAAAAGTGAGCTCAACTAATATATTAATTTCAACATCACCAAAGCTAAACCTTATCTTAATGGAAGTAAAAACGACTTCTAGTTCCAAGGAACAAATATACGATTTAAGGAGTAAAGTAGGAATTAATTAAGGTTCATCTGAAGCGATAGACTAAGAAGTAGATGTTCCAAGCCAATACTACTTGAATATTAATTTCTAATACAATTGGGGAGTATTTAGCACTAAGACATTATGATAATTGATAAGTTGTTAAGCCAACTTGTTATTCTCTGCAACCTACTAATATCCCCCAACACAACTTGTATTTCCTCAATTTTATTTGAACACAATTTTTTCATATCAACTAGAACCCGAAACACAATTTTTTCATATTAAATAGAACCCGAACCCGAGCTAACTTAGTCCATCCATAACGTAACATTCCTTAGTTTTGTTGAAACATTGTTAATTAAGTGGCGGTGCAAAGGTAGGTTTTAATTCGGCCATATTAAATAAACTAGAAGGAATGTTGGCCCAATGCCTTTAAATAAAGTTGCAAGCTTTTTGTCTTGTTTGTGTAGGGGAAACGAAGACCAAAAGTCAAAAGTTGTTACAACAATATTATTTCTTGCTCCAGTTTTGAGTCTACAGATCTTCTTGTCGCAGCAGAATGCTTAAGAAAGAACCCCTCACACCGCCATTTTAATAATTTCTTAACTCATATAATCATCATGTGATGTGTTATAGATTATTAATCCTTGTTTTTTATCGCTATTAATTTCTGAATTGAATTGATTTGATCTGAAATGAAATAAAGTATAAATTTGAACTAATTAAGTTGAAGTTAACTAAGACCTGAATGAATGAAATTGAATTTAAATTAAAAATAACATAAACTAGTTTAAGTACTACATGCAATTGCCAATTACTACATAATAATCTAAAATAAATCACGTCAATTAGTTCTAGCTAGCTAGTTATTCTGTTAGCTAGCTTAACATGCTTTACAATCTAGATTGTCAAATGAGATGAACATATTCAAACATGTGACATTTCATGGCATGTTTTGAGCAGCGAATACAAATTACTTTACAAAAATAATTCTCAAAATTCCCATGCCCCTAGCTCACATTCAAGAAAGATGAAAATGTTTGACTCTAATGGCTCCAGAAAACATCACAAGTAACACATGTCGCGGCCAAAGAGGTGAGACATTTCCTACGACAACTATATATATATATATATATATAAGTATTGATATTTGATATGAACTGGTAATAAAATTCCTAATTAAAAATCAAAATGATTGTGACCAATACCGAATCTTCAAAAACACTCCCAAACCGCCCTGTGGAAAGTAAACCAAAGCCATTTCGGAGTTGGTTTCTTAAAGATTAATCATGATTATGATGTGTATGTGCCATAAACACATTACACATGTAATTAACTGTCATGGAGCTGATGATTTTCTGTTGACAAATATCTAACACGAAGAAGCCACATGCCCTAAAACCACTGGCAAATGTGGTTTCATGTGACCTAGGAAACACCCATCGGTGTCACTCAATTGACTTGCACACACATTAGTAATAATGCAAATTAATTGATTTTTTTTTTTTTTTTATAGAGGATCAGGTGACTAAGTTTGTCTTACAGCAACTCTGTCATCCCATGTTCAAACATCTCAGCCACAAGCCTTCAATCTATCAAAAATCTTGTAATTCTCTATCCATCACAAGAACATCATCATGTCATGTGTAGAATGTAGATAGATTACTGATGGCTAGTATATCAATTAGAATGGTAGAACCATACCCTGAGGCCTAAACAAGCCGATTTTAAGGAAAGTCGAATGTATCTAGCATGCAAATGCGACCTTACCTTTGCATTGCAGGACGAAAGAACTCAGGGCAGCAGTTGAGCAAATTGCCGATTGCACGAACTGCCAAGGCTCATCTACCCATGGCCGGTCTACTCCTTAAGTCTGCATCTGCCTATAGACATCGGAAGATAGCTTCACACAATAGGGTCCAAATGCAAGACCACTTGTTAATGTAGGAGTAAAGCAATTATTTACTTGTACATGAGAAAAAACAGACATTAGACATACCAGAATATCAATACAATCGTTATTACAAACCTGTTCTTTATGCATGCGATTAAGTAAAACTTATACCATCTCTTCATCACAACTTTAAAAGATTTTGACTGCATAATTCAGACATGATTACAAACTGGTAAGGATGACAGAGCTACCTCTTTGCTCCGCATATATTGGATACAAACAAACCGAACATGCTAAGTAGCCGCTGGTGGAGAAGCTGCTGGTACAGCTTGAAGACTTGGTTCCAGGACCTGAAGAATACCTGTAGCAAGCCTCCTAGTAAGATCCTCGACGGGAACTTTCTCCCCCCTCTGGCCAATATCAGCAGCATATCGACTAACACAATAGACTCCAACAGCAGTTGCAGCCATGCCGTAGACATTTGTCGTTACAAGACGCAGCGGAGTAGAAAACACAGCTGCAAGGGGTCCACCAAAGAAGAAGGACGCGGCCTGCCCACTCTGTCCCATTGGTATCTGGTCGAGGACAAGCAATCCAGTTTTGCAGTAAATGGCGAAGTCTTCACAATTGTTTTTGAACAAATTGTAGCATCCAAATCCATTCTCAAGAAGGTACTTTGCTCGGTATGTCACAAGATCATCTGCATCTGAGACGGCAAGGGTGCATGTTCCTCCCCGGGCTTTTGCAAGGAAAAGAGCAGGAGTAACAGCATACTCAAAGCGATACAGGATGCCACCAGCAAGGAAGCAGTCTAAACACGAGGAAACCACCCCATGGCCGTCTGTTGGTGGGATGCACGTCGAGCAAGGAACATGGGTTCTTGATGGTCCAGAGCTTACTAAAATGACATCTAACACCGTTCCTGTTCCCACTTCTTCACCACGTCTTGTGAAATGAATGACCTTATTATCCCCAACATATATGCCTGTTATCAAAGATGGATTACTTGCTTTAGTGTCAGATCAAATAACAAAACCAAGATTTTGTGATACTGCAACAAGGTTATCACCAAGCAAATTTAGGCTTCAACATACGTGACATTGTAGGTGTTTGTTTTAGAAGATATTCCACATCGTTCCTAAAGTATAATTCAAGACTTATCAATAAGAAATGAATCCTCACTTTCCAATCAGTTACTTCTGCTACAAACTGGTAGTAGTCTTAATCTCAGTAAATATGTCTCATAAATTGATCGATCTCTTATCATATACTCTAAAACCGTCAGTTTCTGGTTAATGTTTAACACCCACGTACTAATCGTAATATCTACAACATTTTAATTCCCCGCTAAGATAGCATGAAATGCTTCTCGCAGTTGACTATCAAAGATGAAAAAAATAATGAAGAATGACATTCCTAGAAGTATGATAATTTCAAGTGAGAATTTGATCATCCAAACACTTGGATATAACAACGTAACACAATATGATGTGGGGTTGTGGACATGTCATATGGACCTTGTAATGATCATGAAAACTTGTTAATAAAATTAAATAACTAATAACACCACTGATCAAGTTATTAAATCTGTGTGACATAGTTCAAAGGAATATGAAGTTACACCATGTATACTTATGTTAATTACACTACAAATGCAACATAATACAGGAGCTTACTCAAAGAGAGCTATGTTGGCACCAACTAGGAAATGTTAAGAGACCTAAATCACTGTCGATGATGAACCACATACACAATAAGTAGTACAATATGGTGCTTTGTAAGAAAATCAATGAAGAAGGGAAGCAAACAAAAGGAACCCTTTTATTTGAGCCACAGTAAGTCATAGAAGAAAGGAGTGAATCTAAGTATGAACTCTGAAGTAAAATATGTAAAGCATGATAATTAGGACAATAAGAGTATACTGAAGAGACTAGGGGTTCTTATGGTTATATATCATTACACGATGACAGCCTAACATCATTGGACCGAAGCCTGATACAGCCACTGAATTGCATCTGTGAAATGGCCCAGTCTTTATTTTAGAATATCAAATGTTGTCAATGGTAAAAGTCTGGGACTAAGATGGTTATTATGAGAAATACAAATTTTCCCACATAGCACAAGCGACACACTTAAGGGCATTAACTCATAACTCAGCATCATTATGGTAGATAGCCCACCCGTGAAATTGTGAAAATATCAAAATACTAGGCGCCATAATAGATCTACCCAGAAGCTATATTGTAAACACACCAGCCCATTGTTCACAAACAGTCAGACCCTTCAGTTTTTTTTTTTAATTTTTTAAAATAGTTATTATTATATACAAGTAAAATATACAATTCACGGGGGTTTATAGGAACCTGATAAGACAAGAAGCTTTAGAAGCTTCTGATCCGCAAGCACAAAAGTGATACTAATACAATATGCTACAATCTGTGGCCCAAATACCTTATTACTAGCTTGCAACTTATGTTCTTCATTCATGAGAGAGTGAGAGCGCACATCTGCACAATTCGTTCTAATCAATGTGACAGTTTCCATCTTGTATCTTAGTAAAGTGTTAACAGCTAAACAAAACTTCACATGTAACTACATTGGCTCGGAGGATTTCCTTTTCCTGCTGAATGGTAAAACCATTTTAAAATGTATGTCAATCAGGCTCAAATAGGCGCATGGCTCACTTTCAAGCCTGCTCAGGAAACATACAAATGAGGTTTCTGAGAATACATCAAATTCTCGAAACATCTCCTCCAAAAAGCAATTAATTCCTAATCTCATCCAGCTGAAATAAGCATCACCAAGCTACATTTTCCACAAATATTAATTGTTTCGTTTTAAAACAACCTATATAATATTCCTCCAAACCTCAGCTCAACAAAATCACTCATACACATGACCCATCCCAAATAGGAAAAAAGGGGCACATTTGCAATGGAATCGAGCTCACTACCATCTACTGACTACTGTCTCTGAGATTACATAAACTTGATCATTCCTGATTAAAGTATCATAAAAACTTTAAACCCAGAAACTCAATAATTTGCATAACTGAAACAGAAAACCTACCATGGTGAGCATAAATGTAAGCAGCACGCCACGAATATACGTGATCACCGGGTTTAAGCGTCTTCCTGTCAATTCTGCAGAGCAACAAAATCGCAGCTGATAAATTCCCTCAAAATCCAACAGAAAGGGAAAATCAATTAGCAGATTGAATTCAATTTCATTAACTTTACCTATTGGAAAGCAGACCCATCTTGCTCGTTGCTTCTCCGGTTTAAAATTAGGGTACAAAATCCAACAGCTGTTGATCAATTGAGGGGAATTTGTAATGTAGAAGAATTGGCCTCGCAAGTTATGCCTGCCTTATCGCGACGATGATGAAGATGGAAACAACCGCGTAAAAAAGTGACGAGATGGAGGCGTTTGCTTTTTCGAAACGGTTGTCGTTGAAATATTGTTTTCTAAGTTGTAAAATGACGATTTTGCCTTACGTTACAGTCCGAATTACGAACCTTACGGGTTAAGGAACCCAGTTCTTCTTCTTGTGGGGAGATGTCGGCTGTTTACGAGTACGACCCGTGTCGGCCAGCCCAGTAATGATGAGCAAGTGGAAGGCACGTCACTTCAGATCGTGATATGGGCCTAGATCTCGACAGGCTTACAGAGTCACAGCCCAGGCCTGTCTTCTTAATGCACCGGGCCTCTTTTTTTGTTGGAGAATATGTAACGGGCTAATTTCAGGCCTACTAGATTTTATTGACGGATTAGTTACGTTTGTTCGTTTGTTAATTGTAATTTTTTCTGTTTTGCTACGATAATCTTAATTTATATAAATTAAATTATTAAACGGGTACAAGGAGTACCCGGGAACATTACATCGAAAATAAATCGAAACAGTTTACTTTAGAAGAGGCCTAAAATAACCCTACAAGCTAGAGCCGAATATGGCCACACCGGACTCAAATCGCAGAACAATAAATTGCGGGCACCAA
>JAYMSL010000913.1:0-19842 GCA_036897195.1 Plantago coronopus
AGTAAATCCTCGAATGTGAATTCTGGTTTCCGCATGTATCTTTATATTCAATAAGCATGATAATGATGTGTTCGTAGTAGAATTGACGCTTCTATTATGCTAGGGCTAGTAACATTGATTCGCTATCAATGCCACCTTTATCCTTTCGTGACAAGTTCGTATTTATATTTGCTACTTGTTATTCCGTGTTCTTAGTTTGTTTACTATTTAGTTTGCCAATTGCTTGCGCTATCGGTAAAACCCACCAAACTGTTTACTTGCTTTCTAGTTAGTGTCAATTAACTTAGCGATTGCATCTTTAGCTTAATCAATTCATTTAGAGACCGACACTCGGGATTAACTTGCTCTACGCTATTTATAGTTTCTAGTCTGTTAGTCTTGGCTGATACAAATTTATTTGCTGGATTAAACGACGTCCATCAACTATCACTGCCACCTTTATCTCTCGTGACAAGTTCGTTTTTATATTGTTATTTGCTTTTGCGTGTTCTAAGTCTGTTTACTATTAATTCATAAATCTGCTTGCGCTATCGGGGAAATCCAAAAACTATTTACTTGCTTTCTAGTTAAGTGTCAATTAGCTTGAGTAGATACAATTAGCTTAATTAATTCCTTGAGAGACCGACACTCGGGATTAGCTTACTCTACGCTATTTATAGTGTTTAGTCTGTTAGTCTTGGCTTAAGAAATTTATTTGTTGGACAAAACGACGTCCATCAACTAAGTATCATTCTCGATCATGAGAGATGCTCAATATTCGAGGAGCATGATTGATTTTCTTGTACTAGAAAAATAATGTTTTTCATACAACTTTCCCAACTTGAGGTTTGTTATGTATAAATGCATATGTTTCTCCCAACTTGAGATTGGTGAGATATACTTTTACAATTAGTTGGGAGAGACCAATTTACATGGTCTTTTAAGAAAAGACCACATAAAGTGGTTTAAAAACTTGAAATTCGCGGGTCAACCCGGGCGGGTCGGGTTGACCCGTGATTTATTTATTTATTTATTTAATGTCTATTTTTTAGGCCCAGTTGAAACCAGGATGGTCAGTAACATATTTAGGCACAGAACAATACGTATTTAGACACAAAACAACACATATTTATGCACAAAATTTTCACGAATTTTGTTATTAACATATTTATTTTTGTGCTAAATACGTGATGTTTTGTGATGTTAAGGAATTGGTTATGTTATGTTTAAGAATTAATAATGTTTACGTTAAAGTATTAGTGATATTTGTTAAAATATTTTGTTTAATAATTGGTGATTTTATGTTAAAGAATTAGTGATGTTTTGTTAACGAATTAGTGTTGTTCTGTTAAAGAATTAGTGATTTGTCGTGTTAATGAATTATTGATATTATGTTTAAAAATGAAAAATAGTGTTGTCATGTTAAAGAATTAGTACTGTTATGTTGAAGAATTAGTGATGTTATAATGAAAAATTAGTGATGTTATATTAAATAATCAGTGATATTATGGTTTAAAATTTGATTAGTGGTGTTTTGTTAACAAATTAGTGTTGTTCTGTTAAATAATTAGTGATGTTTTTGTCTTAAAGAATTAGGGATGTTATGTTAAAGAATTAGTAGTGTAATGCTAACAAATTAGTAGTGTTTTTGTTTAAAGAATTAGTGATGTTATGTTAAAAAATTAGTGATGTTCTTCTAAAGAATTAGTGTTGTTCAGTTAAAAAATTAGTAATGTTATGTTGAAGAATTATTGATGCTATGTTAAAGAATTAGTGATGTTATATTATCAATATACTCTGGGGTGAGTATAAAAATAGGTGATGTTGTGTTATGGAATATAATGTGAGGTGTATGCAAATATGTGATTCTTATTTTGAAAATATACTATGTGGTGTATTTAAAATAGGTGATATTGTGTTATGAAATATACTATGAGGTGTACTAAAATATGTGATGCTCTGTATGTGAATAGGTGGTGTGATCTTTCAGAATAGTGATGGTGTTCTGGAATATGTGTTGTTATGTTATGAAATAGGCAATGTCGTGTTTTATTTTAAAATATGTTAGAAAATGTACTCTGGAGTGAGTATGAAAATATGTGATGTTGTGTTACGGAATATACAGTGCGGTGTATGCAAATAGGTGATTCTTATTTTGAAAATATACTATGTGTTGTATTAAAATAGGTGATATTGTGTTATGAAATATACAATGAGATGTATTAAACTATGTGATGTAGTGTATGTGAATAGGTGGACAATTAGTGTATGTGAATAGGTGGACTATAACATGTGGTCTTTTCTTAAAAGACCATATGTGGTGGTCTCTCCGAATTGTTTCTCATATACTTTTAAATACTTCTCCCAACATGAGGTTAGTGATATATACTTCTCCCAACTTGAGGTTGGTGATATATACATTTAAATATTTTTCCCAACATGAAGTTGGTGAACATAAAATATGCATGATATCATATTAATTTCATGCCTTTTGATACATGGCCTAGTGATCACCAGGACCACTATTTTATTCACTTTAAGACCTTATATTCATGGGCTGCAAATCGAGCCTTTTGACGATATTTTCGGTAGCTCTTTTTCTTCATCAAATAAAATGGACTTATACTCCATATTGAGAGCCATTAGTTCATTGGGCTTTTAGAACTACACTTTCTTTGGTCGTAGTAAGATGACCAAGATAAAAGATGTTTCATATCTCACATTTGATGATCCTTTTCAATGGATTCAAGGTAATCCAAAGTTACACGCATAATGTAATTTCGGATCTATTGATAAGACTTGGATTTCGACTAAATTAAATGCATAACTTTTGGTATTTGGATCTATTTGACTCATCAAGGCACCATCACTGTTGGTTAAGTCCAATATATGATCTTTATTTCACGAAATTATGAAATAAGATTCAATCATTTATGGTTTCATGTACATGAGGTACATGTACTACAACTGATACTCACGTGATATAGTTCTTTTGTAGTGAGATAGTGAATAGTATGATACTTTTCAAAGTTACTTTTCTAGTTATAAACGTAAAATTTCAAAACAAATATGAACATGTCTTATACTTATAACGAAAAAATAATAATTTTACAGTAAGTCATGAAAATTCATGGTGTCACATAAGTACACAATTCAAGTTTATCAATGATAATAATAGACAAACACCACTCACGGCTAAGCATGAAAGTAAATGGTTGATTAATTAGCAATTACAATCTATAGGTAATTAGAGCTGAATTAATTAGTAATTACAGAGTACAAACCAACTAATCGCCTAGCACATAAGACAAAAAGTCTACCACTTTCGGCCAATCATCATGCATCAAAATACATCGCATACAAATGTAACCGAGAGTCCTAGAGGATATATAGGCCTTAAACATTGTTGTCATCATATCAAATATCAAGATTAAATCGCTTACGGATACGCAATATTACATATGACCAGTTCAATACTAATTATAATTAATCAATTGAACAAACATGCATAAACACGATCACTATATCACAAGACAAACCATTTGTACCGTAGATAGACACACTTACACACATATGTATATATCTCAATCCGGTTCGAGGAAATTTATATAAAGTGTCAAATTGGAACATATGCATATATCTGAATCCGATTCAAGGAAGTGGAACATATGCGTATATCTGAATCCGATTCGAAGAAGCATGATAAATTATATTTAACAAGTAACAAATCTGACTAATGCATGAAATGGTCAAACCAATTAATCGCGCAGAATCACGTGAATAGAACCTGGAAAATGGTACATTGATGAAGATCCGCGAAGTAGAGCAATTAAACTTGACATTCTCTTTACTTCTCAAACTATGTCCCGTACACTTCCTTTTCCTTCTTGACTTGAATCTGATGAGTAATTTCCTCTGGAACCACTAGGTAGCTCTCATCGGAAAAGAACCTCGGCTCTAGATACATGCAAATCATGGAATCAAAAGGAAGTACATATAAAGAGAAAGTAGCATGAGTAGTTTTTTTTTTTGAAAGACCATTCATTAAAACCAACAAAAGATACAAAACCTATCTAACCGCGCTTAACTTCCTGCGGTTTACTCCGACGAGCAAGTCTTGTTCAAGCAAAATGGAAAGCCACATAGGGCATAAGTCATATATTACAGCACCATTAATAAGCTTGAAAGCTTCAAAAGGTAAAGCAACTGAAATCTGGAAATTTTGTTGTAACTGCTGGTCTGAAATTTCGCATCCACTCGCCAGCTTTGCCAAAACATCTGCCACACGATTACATTCCCGAACCACTAGCTTGACCTCCCATTCCAGAAATCCTTGAAGGAGATCCTTGATTTCCTGCCATAGAGGTAGGTGTTGCCATGAAGGAGAATGGTTCCTGGTAATGCAAGAGAAAACATAATGAGAATCAGTTTGGAAACAAACAGAATCAAGATCCAGGTGAATAGCTTGCTGCACTGCTATTTTGAAGGCATGAAGCTCTGCCAGATTATTATCACAAATGCCCAATTTTGCACTAACTGCCCGTATAAACTTGCCCTTATGATCCCTGATAACAACCCCCAATCCAGCTTTGCCTGGAGAACCCAAAGCAGAACCATCAGAATTTATAGTGTATTTAAACTGCAGTTCAGGCTCCCATTTACATAATATTTGAGAAGGGATTTTGGTGGTTGTTGGATACAGAATTTTTAAATCCTTTGAAGCTTTAACTAATTGAGCATGTAAAGCAGCAATCTCAATTTTTCCATTTCTGAACAAAAAGTTATTTCTAGCCCTCCATATTATCCAAATCATAAGGATGAAATGCAGTTGAGCAATGGTATTAGTACTCATTGAGAACAGTACTTGAATCACAGAGGTAGCATGCATCAGATCATCATTCAGTAAATAAGCTCTTCTAAATTGTGTAAAAGCAGCACATTCCAGGAACAAATGGTTTATAGTCTCCTCATCTTGATGACATAAAGAACAAATAGGACTCTGAACCACATTCCATTTACATAATCTAACAGCAGTAGGTAACCTATCATGCATTAGTAGCCAAATGAATATCCTGATTCTAGGGAAAACATGCAATTTCCAGAGTCTATATATGCCACGGCCATTGAGCATTATAATTCAGCTCTTGAGAAATAGCATGATATGCTGATTTAATAGTGAACTCTCCACTAGATGAGTAAGGCCAAACAATATCATCAGGCACAGTTGAAACTCCTAGAGGAAAACTTGTAATTTGAGACACTAAATCATGAGGAAGTACCTGCTGAAGTTTATCCACATCCCACTGATGATAATCATTCAAGAAATGAGAAACAGGAGTGAAACCTGAAATGTCTTGAGTAGTGTATTGTTCTAAAATTTTAGGAAAAAACCATTTATCCTTCCAGAAATCAACTGAAGTTCCTGAATTTATTTTATATGTCAAAAAGGATCTGAATTCCGGAATTAATTTACACAAGTTCTTCCAAATCCAACTATGAGTAGACTTATCAGCAGCTTGCCAAATTGTGGTTGTTCTAAAGTATTTATCTTTACAAACCTTAGCCCACAGAGAATTAGGTTTCTTAATTATATGCCATAGCAGTTTGAACTGGTAAGCTTTATTAAGAGCTTTTAAGTTTCTAAACCCTAGGCCGCCACTATGTTTAGGAGAGCAAACCTTACCCCACTTGACCTTAGGAGAACTCCTAGATTCCTTAGAAGGTGACCAAAGGAAATTTCTGTTTAAGGAGTCTAACTTATCTATACAAAGAGCAGGAATCTTAGCAATGGACATAGTATAAGCAGGGATAGTGTTTGTCACAGACTGAATAAGAACCATTCTACCAGCATATGAAAGAAACCTGTTATACCATTTGGAGATCCTATTCTGGACTTTCTCCACAATATCAGCAAAAAGATCATGTTTCTCCTTTCCTATTAAAAAAGGAAGCCCTAAATACTTATCTTTCCTTTGATGAGGAGCAACATTAAGGGTGGCTGTAATGTTTTGTTTAACAGAGGTAGTAGTATTTGGTGAGAAAAGAATTCTTGATTTCCTCCAACAGATAGATTGACCAGCAGCCCTAGCATAATCTTCTAACAGCTTAATCAAGTTGGAAACTGATTTAGTGTTGGCTTTAGAGAACAGCAGACAGTCATCAGCAAAACTTAACATAGGAATAGGGAAGCTATGAACAGCAGGCCTTAGACCATCTATTAGTCCTCTATTGATCTCATCTTGAAGTCTAAGAATAAACATGTCTTGGCAAAAAATGAAAAGATAAGGGGATAAAGGATCCCCTTGTCTCAGACCTCTACTAGGATACCAAATGTCAGAAGAGAAACCATTAACAAGAACCTGAAAGCTACTGGTAGTAACACACTGCATAACAAGACTGATAAACTTAGGTGGAAAATCAAATTTTTGTAAGGCCATTTTCAAAAAAGACCATTCAATCCTATCATAAGCCTTTTCAATATCTAACTTAAGAGCAAAGTAAAATTGCTTAGACTTCCTTTTCTTGTTTAAAGTGTGTAGTAGTTCATGGGCAAGTAAAACACTTTCACTAATGTGCCTACCCGGCACAAAACCATTTTGAAAAGGAGAAATAATGGTGTCCATATGTGGTCTCATTCTAGTAACAAGAATCTTAGTAATAATTTTATAAGAAACATTGCATAAACTGATTGGTCTAAATTCATTTGGAAGAGAGGCTCCCAATTTTTTTGGAAGAACCACAATCTGAGTTTGATTAAGTTGAGGATTTAGAATTCCAGAAGAGAAAAACTCTTGAACAACCTGACACGCCTTAGGACCAACAATGGACCAGTTATGTTCATAGAACGCTGAGCCAAGACCATCAGGTCCTGGACTTTTGTCCATACCAATAGAAAGGACAGCTTGATGAATCTCCTCATCATTTGGAATTTTAGTGAGATTGTTATGATCATGAGGTTGAATTTTAGGAGCATTAACATTAGCAAAACTGTCCAATGAGGGATTATTAGAAACACTTTGCTGACTGAAGAAATCCTTAAATAAAGAACAAATAGCATGATGATCAAAACACCAGTTTCCCTCACTATCTTTTAAACCTTGGATTAAATTCCTCCTTTTTTGGTGAGAAGCTAAAGAATGAAAATATTTTGAGTTCATGTCTACCCCTTTTATCCAAGCACACTTAGCCCGTTGTGCCCAGAAAACATGTTTCTGGAGCAAAAGTCTGTTAAGAGTCTGTTTGCATTCCATGAAATTATCCCCATAAGTTGCAGGATGCATATGAGCTTTATCATCTAGGATTTCTAATTGCCTATAACATTCATGAATCTGTCTGTTAATCGATTTAAGATCATCCACTTTCCATTGAGGAATTTGATATTGAAGCTTAGTACAAAGATTAGAAAAATTATCATTGTCTGCATTATTATTCCAGAAATCTTTTAAAGCTTCAACAAAACCTTCATTATAGTTCCACATATTTTCAAATCTAAATCTTTTAGGAGGTCTAGGTTGATGATCACATGCATCAATAAGGATTGGTTTATGATCAGAGGTTGAATGAGGCAGATGTCTAACTATAGTATTAGGAAATTGTTTAAGCCATTCATTATTAGCACAAGCACGATCAAGGCGTTCACAGATTAAATTACCAGTTCCCCACCCCGTCGACCAAGTAAATTTAGGTCCACAAAACCCTAAATCTCTAACCTTACAATCATTTAAGCAAGAAGCAAAAGCATTTATTCTAGCTAAAGGAACTGGATTACCTCCTAATTTTTCCTCTCTACTTAACATTGAATTGAAATCACCAGCCATAAGCCAAGCCCCAGAAACCCTAGAACTAAGATGGCGCAGAAAGTCCCATACCTGAGGTTGGTGGGCTGGATTAGGGTTGTTATACACCGCAGAGAATTCAATTGGAAGCTCCCTGCGTGGAATAATGAGTCTGAAATGGAAAATCCTGTCTGAGGCCTCATGCAACTGCACCTCAACTTGCATGCCATCCCATAGAATCCAATAGCCTCCTACCTGTGGATTTTGAGCAGATGGAGAAATAACCATTCGATTAGGGTAACCTAAACCTAGAACCAACTCTTGGGCTCTTTCAAACCCAACTCTAGTGTCCAATACAATAGTAGGTAAAGGACGGTGCTTACTATGAGTAGTTTCATAGTAAGTGGTGATCAATTATGCCGTGAGTTGATGATGATGATCAACAATTTATAATTTTTGTTATCTTAAAGTCTGGAGGTAAGCGACGGTGTTCGGTGCTCTATTTTTGAGGGAGGGATCCGGTGAAAGTATATGACTCAGTATCGGTAGAGTCGTGCTGATAACATGTTGGAATATGAGTGTTTATTCCGATGTCTATCGAATGAACACACAATCAGGGGTATTTATACAAGTGATGGAAGATCTATAAAGTCTATCCATAAGCTACCTAATAGCACTAGAATTGTAGTTAGACAAGTACAAGTATCAGATAAGACTCATCTCTAGTAACAACTCTAACGAGATACCGAGATAAAATTCAGTTTTTTCCTATGTAATAAAGACGTTTGCTAGTCTAACCGCGCGTGGTTACACCGGTTTTCTTGTTGGTTCAGTGTGGTCAGACCTATTTTCTGATTGAACGGGCATGGTGAGATCGTAATACACATATTGTCACGATTTCAAAAGTGTAATTTTTTCTAAAACATTTGATGTTTTAAAGCTTTTTCTTCAAACGGTAAAAAAGTGACTCGAACCTAAGGTTTGAGTTAAAGTGTATTACGTACCAGCTGAACTACACTTCGTTGCCATTTGATGTTTTAAGTTTTTTTTTTTGTTTTTCAAAAAGGTTATTTTTGGTGAACTTTCTTATTTTTCCTCAACAAAAAAAAATGTCACTCTGATGAGAAAAGTTTACCCAGTTTTCATTTTGTCGTATTCAACAAAAATTTTCCAATTATCAAAACTAGAAGCTACCCCATGTTGTACCTCAGATATTAAAATATTATTATAATTTTTAATTTTATTTTAACAGTACAAATATTTTATAACTCCTTTGTGGCATATAATTACAATTTCAAGTATGTTATTTTCAGTTGAGTATTATGGAACTGAACTGAACGAATTTGAAGTGAAGGACAAATTTAAACTAATTAAATCTGAATAGATCTGAATTAAATTGAATAAATCTGAACATGAGTTGGAAATAATAGAGCCAAACTAGAGCCAAACTCCCAGACAGATACATCTAAAACCAGCGTCCTGGACACCAATCTAAATCATCACCCACCACTCCATACCATACCAAAAACGTTACAACAGATCACATGTCTCTCCCAAAAGTTCCCAGGACAGCTGCCCTCCAAAACTCATCGACCCAATTTCTAGAGGTTCATCACTAGACCGAATGATATATTTAGTAATTTGTAACACTTACTTTTTTTATTTAATTTAATTTCTTAATGTATTTTTTAAAAACTGTACGATCATGTTAGTAGGATAAATTTTATGGGACGGAGAAAGTGAAAAAGTAGAAATGAAATGAGTATTTTTAAAAAGTTCCGATTCAAAATTTGCACTTTTGGTTAGTTCAAATTTATATTTCACTTCAAATCCATTGAGTTCAGTTCAGTTCCGAAATTCTCAGCTGAAAAGAACAGAGCCTTAGACTTCTTTTTTTTTTAATGGTGGATACATATTACACATGTATTAGAAAATTAACGATAAATATAATTATATTTCACACTTCTTTGCATGATCGAGCTATTGAATTAGATGAAATTCTATCATGTATTATGTATAGATTCGGTTTTAAATCATAGTGGAAATTGCTTCCATCCGTAATTAATTTCCTTCAAATGGCCTGCTCAAATAATAATGAAATCGGCCACAAGTACGTGACTTAGAATTGAAGAATTAATGTAAATGACTAAATTTAACCCCTCTATAAAAATTCTTTTTTTTTTTTGGAAACGGCAAAATTTTATTAACTATATGTATATGTACATGAATAGGTTAAGCATCAGCTGCCTTACCTATCGAGTTTGAGGAAATGAAATTCTATCACTATTATTTTTTTTTTGAGATATACTATTACAATTACAATCGTTCAACAGATTTATAAGTACTCTCCAAGTCTCAATACAGAGGAAATAATCATCCATAATGGAGATCGAACCCGTGAACTCTAAGATCCAGAATGTCTCAGCTTCTCACTCAGTTACAAACGCTTTAACAAATTCTAACACTAAAAAAATATTTGAATGATCAGTATTCCGCGTGTACGACTATCATAAAAACCAAGAAATGAAAATACAAAATTCAAGATAACCATTCGTATGGCGGTACGTATATTATAGCGTTGGAGATTTTTGAGTTGTCACCATTCGTATTAAAAAATAATTTACATTTTGGCATAATAGATAAAGTTAATTGTCGTAAAAAGAAACAGTATGCGTGACAATGGAAACACGTTGCATGACAATGATCCATGGCAAACCCAAATCTTGAAACAATATTTAATTTGGACACGTTTGATTTTGCGTCTGAGTAACACCACCCATAGCCTAATTTGTGGTCCTTGATACATGCAATTAACAACCAATTAATTTAAGAGTTTAAGATTTTATTGATTGGGAAAAACAAATAAAGCGTTAACGTTTTTTTTTTTTGAGAAATATCACATCATTAACACATAGGATGATTTTTTTTATTTTTATTTTTAAAACGGTAAAATTAGATTTTCATTAATTAGAAAAGAGAATAAGAGATGCTCGCTCGAGAATTACAAAGAAGATAACAACAATACCAGACATAACCAATACTCAAACCCCAAGAAAGCAACCAGAACCTACCAATTCCTGATTCACGACCCGAAACAAAACACCCAAACCCGAATACAACTACCAAGTACCAACACCTAGTTTGAGACAATATCCATACCTGAACCTAAAACACAACGGAATTAAACACCCGAGACTCCTAAACCTCTTCGAACACCGAAGACCTAAACCACATAATCCTGAACAACTACGAACACCTAAACCAAAGAACACCAAAACCAAAGGACTCAAACATAGTATGACAGAAGTACATGGACAAGGGATAGAGAAACAATGGTCAAGAACCAGCACCACCCACCTCAACCTTCACAACGACTACACCCAGCCACAACCTCAACCTACACCTTAGCACCAACCGACCTCAACCCCACCTACACAACAGTGCCGCCCGACCCCAACTACACCTTCAACTCGGCACCTCCCGACCTCCACCTCAACCAACCCCTCGGCACCACCCAACCACAACCTCTACCAACACCACAACACATAGACTGATAACTTAGCCGGTAGTTGATTGCTAACTGAAAAGCTAGCTGATTAGGTAGTTGATAAACTAGGTGTAAACACAGCCACATATACGTTAATCTCCGACAAAAATTGCCCTAAACATTTACATAAACTTTTTTCCGACTCAATTCGATGAAATTAACATAAAAACGTAAAATACGTTGAAATTTTCAATTGTTTTTAAATTTCAAAAACGTTAAAAAATGACATCTAGACATATTCTTGAAATCCCAAAATAGCCTTAAAAACGAGATCAGTTTGTTAGACGGGTTTGTTATACACGTGTTGTGTTATAAGTCAAACCAATCATGTTGATATCAATATAGTTATTTGTCAATTATTGAGAAATGAATTTTGTTTTGCAACGTAGTTAAGAAAAAAAAGTTTCGAATATACGTTTGGATGTTTTATAAATGTATTTTTCTTTTTTTGTGTGTTTAAAAATTTATTAGTTATATATGATAATTTTAAACAAAGTCTTTTTTAAATTTTTTAAAATGACATTATAATATGTGATTAACTATAAATAAACTATTTAGTACAACTCGAAAGTCGAAACTAAGGGGTTGAGTGGACAAGAAAGTTAACAGATGAATAGTAACAGACTTGTTAGTAGAGGGTGAAAAAAAAGTGTTTGGATAAGAGTTGGTGTTTAGTAAGTTTTAGTAGGGAATATAATAGGGGTGTAAGAGATGTGTAAGAGGTGGGGTATGTGTTTAAGAGAGATAAGTGTGGGGTATGTGGGGTATGTGTAAAAAGGTGTAAGAGATGTGTAAGAGTGTGAAAGGAATAAATAGGAGGAATAAAAGGAGTGTGTTAAGGGTTTGAGTAGAGTTGTTGGGCAAACACAAAATGTGTGTTTAGAGTGGGCTAAACAGAGCAGAGCTCTTGGCCACTCAGCCTGTAAGAACTTCAATAGGAAAACAGATGTTCCACACTTATAAATTTGAAATGATTATTAATTAACTGATAACTACACGTAACACGTGAACATAAATATATACTAAATTAATTGGTTTGGGGAAAGCTAGCTAGCCGTATAAAGTTGGTGAATCGTGACATATAATTTAACTAAATCCACGGTGAATAATTTTAACATACTAAACAAAACGTGCCAATCTACAACTTGACAGGCAAAACGCAAAGCGACTCATGTATATGAGCCCACTTAGCCGAAGCCTGACCAGAATCAAATGCTCCAAAATCCAATTTTATTTATTTGCCCTTTCTCTCTTTCCCACTCACTAGTCCACACGCACAACTGCACAAGTCAAGTTTGAGCTTTCTACTTCATTCAACAGTACATTTTCCCATTTGTGTACTTTTAGTTTAACCGGAATATTACAAGTTATTACCTTTCACGAACAATATTTTCAAGAAAAGTCAAATAATATACGTATTAAGTTGATAAAAAATTTGTACATTTTAGTCAGAAATCTCTACATTTGGGGGTGTAGTTAAGTTATAATTTGTGTAAAATTTGTACATTTTAGACAAAAAGTTGTACATTTTAGCGTAGAATGTACATATTGTTACAAATATCCTTTTTTGAAAGAATGAAAAAGTAGTAAACTGTTTTTTAATACATTGAGCAGCCCTTGGTTGTAATTTACCCTATTTTAATCTGAACCGACAAGTCCACAACTGAAATTAGGCACATTTTAGCAAACGGTAGCCTCAGCCCTTAACAATATCTTTCTTTATCAAATAATAATCAATTCGTTTCGGTTTGCCTATATAAAGCACACAAAACCCAACCACAAACTCACCAATCTCCAACAAGATCTCTTACCAATCAAACCTCAAGCAAATCAAACACATATTTCACATATTCAAATCAAATGGGTTCTATGCCTACTCCATTGAACAACAACAGCAAGCCCCATGCAGTATGCGTCCCATACCCAGCTCAAGGTCACATCAACCCCATGCTCAAACTAGCCAAACTCCTTCACCACCATGGCTTTCACATCACCTTCGTCAACTCCGAATTCAACCATAAACGCCTCCTCAAGTCGCAAAACCTTGATACCCTTAACAAGCTACCAACATTTCAGTTCGAGACCATTCCAGATGGCCTACCACCAACGGATGCCGATGCAACTCAGGACATCCCTTCTTTGTGTAAGTTCACTGAGGCCACATGTTTGGTTCCATTCAGAAACCTATTGGCTAAGTTGAACGATACCACAACGTCTGGCGTACCTCCTGTGTCGTGCATAATTTCCGATGGTATCATGACTTTCACAATCCAAGCGGCTCAAGAACTCGGCATTCCTGATGTCCTGTTCTGGACTACCAGTGCATGTGGCTTTTACGCTTATGATTTGTACAAGACTCTAATTGAAAGGAGAAATATACCACTTGAAGGTACCTATTTTTAATACCTATCTTCATTATTTTGTTTCACGGTACCATGGTTAGTTCTCATTTTCCACTACCATGCATATCAATTTTGTTAGTACTAAACGATTGATTTCCCTGTTGTATCTATAACATCCCTGAGAGCTACATTCTTTTCATTTTAGCAGATAACGTGACTCATGATAACAGTATCGTGCTCTATATATTACCTGTACAAATGATTTGATGAATTGACTAATTGCAGATGAAAGTTGCTTGACCAATGGATATATGGAAACGGTAGTAGAAGATCTTCCTGGAATTGAAGGGATACGTTTGAGAGATTTTCCAAGTTTTATACGGACCACAGATCCTGATGCGTTCATGGTTAAGTATGTGAATCAGCAAACCGCAAGAGCTAGAAAAGCATCTGCCATCATATTCAACACGTTCGAGGGCCTTGAAATTGACGCCTTGAACGCTCTCTCAGCAATCTTTCCGCCAATTTATGCAATTGGACCATTGCACTTGCTTGTGGAAAAGGTTGCTGATGACAATCGCTTGAATCAGCTTGGATCGAGTCTATGGAAAGAAGATACCTCGTGCATTGACTGGCTCGACACAAAAGCCCCAAACTCAGTAATATATGTTAATTTTGGAAGCATAACAGTCATGACACCGGATCAGATGATTGAGTTTGCTTGGGGTCTTGCGAATAGCAACCAGAGCTTTTTATGGATCATTAGGCCTGATCTTGTTTCCGGCAAACAAGCTATGCTCCCTCCAGAATTTCTCAAAGCAACCAAAGAAAGAAGTATGCTTGTGAATTGGTGTCCTCAAGAGAAAGTTCTTAGCCACCCTTCGATATCAGGATTCCTTACCCATAGTGGATGGAACTCGACCCTGGAGAGTATTTCTTGTGGCATTCCTATGATTTGTTGGCCTTTCTTTGCGGAACAGCAAACAAATTGTTGGTACAGCTGCGCGAAATGGGGCATAGGACTGGAGATTGACAATGATGTAAAGCGGGACGAAGTCGAAAGCCTTGTGAGGGAGTTGGCTGTTGGAGACAAGGGCAAAGAAATGAAGGCAAGGGCCCTGGAGTGGAAGCAGATGGCTAAGGAGTTCTCTAAGAGTTCAGGTCATGAAAACCTGGAGAAATTGATCAATGATGTGCTTTTGCCAGGAAAATAAAACTAATTTATCCTATTGGTGTGGTTTGCTTAGTTTTGTATTGTGTGGTATAAATATGTATCTTTATTCAATAAATTTCATCAAACCTCATAAATAAAATAATTGTATTATCTGATTTTGCAATGCCCTCTTAAGTATTTAACCAACCATATTTGGCGTTTGAACATGGAAGAGTTTTGGGGGCCGGTGTGAAAATTCAAACAAGGTCCCCAATTAATATTTGCAAATAATATAATGTCATATACAGATGAAAAATAAAATTTTATTAAAGAAAATAATTGCATGTGTAGTTAACACTATTGCTTCCGGTTCAGTTGCTTCTAGATACACGATAATTTCGTAGTAAAGTCGACTTCATGCATACTGACATTTTAGATTTTTCAATTGTAATTGTATACATGTGGGTGTTTGAATAATGAGTTCATGGTTGAGTGTCAAAGATTGAAAAATCTCTAAAGATAGATCGCTATTGATAGCACTGAAATCGTTTATCGAATTTATACAATATCATATGATATAAAATGATTTGGAGATGATAAATTGAAAATGACTGAAGACATAACTAATCTTGGCATATATATATTGTTGATATATGCCGTGTTATCTCAGGCAATTATAAGTTTGTCATCTCTCAAATAATTTCTTTTGTGTGCTACTGCTTGTCCTGTCTTGACCATGAGACTAGCTTATGGCGTGTTTGGAAGATCGAACCACCTATCGCCCGATGGAACTTGTTGACCAATGAACAATGATACCACTACCAGAGTTGCGTCCAGATCAATACTAATTTCAAATAATAATGCTTTCTGATTCAATTACTGAACCTATAATACCAATATTTATTAAGTGGAAGTAATAAATATGATAACGGAATGAAACAACATTTATGTCAATTGTTAAACTAACAGTAAAATAGGCCTGGTAATTTGAGTCTCATCATGCACATCCAAACAATCCGGTCTCAACAAATTCGAAACCGGACCAACTTATATAACAGTTGTTGGATCCAAGCAACTAGCTAGATCGTATCGGATTATGTTTGCAGATCCACGAAAATAAAATTAAAATGAGAAAATTTCTATTAGGCCCAAAATGACCCATCATATTACTTTAAAACCATTTTCATAAACCCATTATTATTAGGTACAAATAAATTACAATAAGACCCATTTTTAGACAATTATACCCTTCATTACTTATAACTTCCTTTTCTTTATTTTCATCATCAACAATTCAATCAATTCATGTTTTCTAATAGCTTAAAATTGGATGATTTTGCCTTCAATTAATTAATTAACGTATTCCTTTCTTATGGTGCTGAAAAATTCCAATTGACTTTTACTACACATATATAATTCATCAGCAAGCTCATGTTTGGTACCAGTGGTTGGTGCCTGAAAATATATACCGTATATACTATCATAGTTTATGTTTGATACCAATTGTTAGTGCTAAAAAATTTCATTATCCTTTTACTTGCACATATATAATTCAACGGACCAGGTTTGATACCAGCAGTTGGTGCCTAAAGATATAGTACTATACTTTCTTGGACAACTCGGATTGGTACCAGTTGTTGGTGCTGAAAAAATATATCGACGTTTGTTTTGTGCCGAAGAAATTGGTACCTGATGTTGGTATATATATATTATCCTTTATAATAAGCGGCCAGTCAGAAACATTTGTTGCTAGGTCTCTTGTTGAGTCCTACTTTTAATGAAATTCACACTTTATTTTTGTTCTTATGTCTTTTGTTGAATCCTAATTCTACTGAAATTCGTATTCCTTATTTATCTTTCAATATTATTTAAAGAAAATCATTATTTAAATTAAAGTCCAAAATATTTCTTAAAAAAAAAAAAACTCTAGCATACCAACGAAGCCTTCCGCAAAATCCATAAAAGCGAGCGGAAAGTGAAACTTGAAAAGCTTGGCAAGGGAGGTACGTATTACTTTCTTCCATTGGACATTCGTGCTATGTGATATTCCTGATTCCAAATCTCCATGTCTTATTCATATACTATTTAATAGGTTGAATCTGCATTTGAGTACGCCAGACTTTGCCGGAAATTGGACTACCATAATTTCGGATCATCTAAAGGTTATTGGTTTTATTCAAGTATATGAAATAACAGGGAAGGTTAGAAATGCATGTTGTGTTAGTGGTTTTAAATTTTTCATGCATTTATGGTTTTGTTTCTTCAAGTTTGTCTTCCCGCTTCCATTGCACCTCCAGCATCTAATTAATACTTATAACAATTTGTATTGGACCTTGCCTCCGTTTATTTGCTTCTTCGGTCAGTTGTACACATATAATTGACATATATGTAAAATGGTCTTTAAAGTACTTCTTCAACCATAACTAATCTTTAACTGATGCAGAATATGCAGTATATATGCTGCAGTTTAAGAACAACATACCTATGCTATAATAATTTGTATTAATAACTTATGATGATGATGTATTGTGTACGTGTGTGTGAACATTATGAATAAAAGTCCTGCTCTTGGAAATTCTTCTTTTCTTTGTAAAAGTGTCCAGGCTCTTACTAAGTCTAAGCTTCCTATTTAATTGGCCATATTAGTAGCAATCACTTCTTAACCATTTTGATTTCTTTATATTTGATTTTAAACTATCTAATTTGTTTCTATCATGAGTTCATTGGTACCAGAGGATGACATTAATAAAAGGCTAGAAGGGATCAAGTGGAAAATCACAATTTCCCGGACTACATTCCGATCAATATCGTATTACAATGTTGATGACATGATAAGGATAGAAAACCCCAATGCCGATGACCTATATTTGCATAAAGACATGGCCCCTCGAGATATTTCAATCGATGAACTGCAAAAATTGGAAACTGTAAGTTTGGTAACATCATTTTTTAAGAATTTTACATCATAGTATGTAATAACTCTTCAATTGTAATTTTTTTTATAAATGCATCAACCCCTTCAATTTGTTTTTGGTTAGATAGATTGTATGATCGGTATTGAATTTTTCAAATTTATTATATAAATTAGTTATTGAGGGAAGGGGTTATGTTCAATAATGGAGTTATTGAGGGAAGGGGTTTCCCATGGATTTTATCCTAATATATTTGTTTCCACTTTCTATGATGTGTATACCAGGTATGGAAATTGCCTGTAACCAACTTTTTTTTTGCGGGGAAAGATATGATTGTATTACTTAATCAGAAAAAGATACATCATGTAAGTCTATCGGAAGTACCCTACAACCTCGACTAAAACCTACGACATTCTTGGAAAACATATGAGCTGCAACATTAGCAGTTCTACGAGCAAAACTAAAGGAACAAGAATTCAAATCGACAGCTAAATTTTTAATGTCTTCAATAACAGCACCTATAGTCGCCCAGCAGCTTTGTGGACTTTGAAGCGACCGTATGACTCTCAGATTATCTCCATCTATTATCACCTTTGGAAACTGGAACTGAACAGCAAAAATACAGCTTCTCGAGTTGCAATACATTCAGCCACTTCGGGATTCTTGATCTTGCTAAATTGATTACGTCGCCACGCAATAATCTCACCAGCATGATTTCTGGCTACTATGCCAACATCAGCTCCAATATCATCACGGCACGAGGCGTCAAAGTTGATTTTGATCACTCCAACACTCGGTTTCTGCAAAGTATCAACAGCAACCGGGCCTTCTGTTGCTGTGTATAATCTCTGACCTTGCTGATATGACTGTATGTATCTGCACACGAATTTTGCAGACTCTTTGTCATCGTAGGTGATATCCTCGTGTACCTTCTTGTTCCTGTTACTCCATATGGACCAACAGGTGACTACAAACTTCTCGAATCTGGCAGAATCACAAGACTTCCGCACCTGTGTAATCCACTCCGTTAGATCATCAACATCTGAATATATATAATTGTTAGGCAAAGGAGAAAACAGCCCAAACAAGTCTCGCATACGCACAATCACGGAATAAGTGGATTAAAGATTCAACACCACAACTACAAACAGGACACACATCATCGATATTCACCCCACGTCTACATAAATTCACCCGAGTTGGTAAAGAATTACGAATTAATCTCCAGAGGAAGATTTTGATTTTAGTAGGCACATTGACTGCCCAAATCCAGCGCAAATCTACTCCATGTAAGTTGCTGGAAGATCCCCGTACATTAGCCAACTGATTTTTTCTTAAGGTTCGGGCTAGATGGTAACCAGATTTGACACTGTATTTCCCATGTTGGGTGTAGTGCCAAATACGACTATCAGGAACATAAGAGTTAGGGAGAGGAATCTGAAAGATAAACTCAGTGTCTTCTGGCTAGAAAATGCTATTAATCAAACCTGTATCCCACTCTCCATCCGTAATCAGAGAAGACACTGTCAGGTCCTGTATATCCACAAAATTAGGAGTAACAGGTTTCAGCGAAAAGTCCCTGGGAATCAGTGATCAGTCCACACATTTATATCAACGCCGTCTCCAACTCGCCATCTTACCCCTACTTTCAAAATACCCATGGCACTAGCAATAATCTTCCAAGTAAAAGAATCTCTCCCCAATACCCCGGCTTCAAGAAAATCAGTAGAGGGAAAATACTTGGCTTTGTAAATACGACCTAACAAAGAATCAGGTTTTTGCAAAATCCTCCAACCCTGCTTAGCTAGCATAGCAAAATTAAAGGCCTTGAGGTCTCGAAAGCCCATACCACCATCCCTTTTAGAGTCACAGAGATTGTCCCAAGCTTCCCAATGAATCGAGTATTTTTGTCCATTACCCCACCAATAGCGTGATATAATAGAATTAATTTCATGGAGTAAAGTATCAGGCAATTTGAAGCAACTCATAACATGTGTAGGGATGGCTTGAATTACTAATTTAATCAATACTTCCTTCCCCGCCCTAGACAGTGATTTATTACCAAAGCTCTGAACTTTCTTCCAGACTCTTTCCCTTAACCAGCTAAAAATTTCTTTCTTAGACCGACTCATAA
>JAYMSL010000914.1:0-19837 GCA_036897195.1 Plantago coronopus
AAGAATTTTTCGGTTTTTTCGGGACCCACACCCGTTTAATGTTAAAATCTAAGTACATGAGTTTGAGAAATAAGATTTTTTTAAAAAAACAAAAATGTCTGGACCCGATCCGGACCAATTGCCAGGCCTACCCACACCAATACCAACCTTATATCACCAAATAAATCTTCACCTCCGAGAATCGAACCCGGGACCTCTAACCATTACACCCTGCACCTTAACACTGCACCACCCCCTTGGGTTCGCTAGCTCCTTCATGTTATAAATCGGTGTTTGATTGTTTTATACATCATTACAAGAAGAAGATTTCTTTCTTTTTCAAGACTGGCTCCAAAATCACTCGTATGATTTATAAAATTAATGGTAAACCGCTTTTGTTCAATTCATCTGAAATTCTCTAAACTGGACTGATTTTTTTAAACGATAAATTTAACTATACTAATCATATTCATAAACCACCGTATACCTTTAAGGGCTACCTTCAAATACACCCACACTAAGTTACTAACCTTACAACTACAGTCTAAACCACCTTATGCCTCCACTGGAGTTCGATGTTATGCTACTCCATCACTCGTTTGCTCTTATAACTCTAATTTGAACTGAATTATTTCAATATAAATTTGAATTACACAAACTTAAACTGAACTGAAATAAGCCGAACTAAATAGACTTGAACTCAATATACCTAAAATTAAGGTGAACTGAATCTAGCGTCGGAAATAAATTTTGGGTCATTGGGATTTGGGAGCCTAACCCGACCAAACCAACTGAGTTTTTGATAACAAAGAGGGAATATCCAGTGCGATTTTACATAGGGATAATAAAGTAATTATACTAATTTCTCCTCCCCTCATTACAAGTCCAACATCATTAGAATTTCCGTCCATGTAATAAACTCCGGAGTCAGGTCTCCACTTCACTCTCCGACATCTCCATTCTTCTCCAGATCACAATTAATTAGGGCATTTTCCGGCTTCATTCAACCAACACCCACACATATTCCGGCTTCATTCTTCGCCGGCAGCCAACTTCTGAGAGACTTCAATTGATGCCTTTGCCTTGAGATTTCGATAGCTAGCTACTTCCGGGGAATTTACTCACACGTAAGTCTAACAATCTGTTAATTTTGATTTCTGTAGCTTTCTTTGTAAGGAAGATTGATTCTTTGTTTGCTTTGAGCTGAATTGGTGTGGTACTTGTTGTCGTTGAAGGTTAAAGGTGCGATCTTTTGATGTTTTAGAGTGATTTGTGTTGATAGGTTTGTTTTGATTCTGAATTAGGGATGGTTTTTCTCCTGGGTGAAGCTCAAATCTGCGTTATGTTATTGGTTTTAATGACCAGATCCGTATTGGATTTTGTATCATTAGTTTATGTTTAAGTTAGTTGGATACTGGTGTAAAGTGGTAATGTTGCGTCAAGTTGAAGTTTTTTTGCTCTTGCAATTAGTTTGGATAGGTGCTTATGATTTATTTGGCAACGGCGAAGGGTGACTCGAACACGACCTATTGATTGGAATGGGAAGGTGAAGATCAATTAGTTTGGATAGGTGCTTATGGTGATTTTAGTTTCAGATTCTACAATTTTAATGACGCCGTAAGGCGTAATTAGAGTGTGTGTGTATCTTGTCCTGGAGATTCCACTATCTGCAAACAGCAAACTCCAGTTCTGTATACTGTATTCACATTGAATGTTGTGTTCCTATCTTCCAATATTCTTAGGTTTAGGGAAAATAGAGAATTGAGATGATTTTTTGGAGCAAGTATAAGCTACATTGCATCACCGAGTGATTAGGCGGCAAAAAGGTGTTTGTCAAATTATGCTCATGAAACCTTCTTGATCTGCGCCATTTAACATACTCCGAATCTGTAAGACTGTAACTACGTGAAATTTAGGTTGTCAATTCTGTAAGGTGGAATAATTTGTTGCGCAGTTAATTTTACCTTCTGCTTTGATCTGGCTGGCAACCTTCTTGCAATGCTAATCGTTTTTTTTTTTAAAATTAACCTAGGACATTAACTTTTCTCTACGGAATATGTATATTTATGTGCCTTGATATTCTTACCATGTACTTCTCGACATCAATGAGGAAACTCTTTTGACTGTTCGAGCAATGGTTGGTGGTGATTCCGGTTTTTTTTTAATTGCTTCTCATTATATCTACTAGGATTGAGTTATAACTATAAATATTTCAGGGCATGCAATGGCGAACAGATTTCATTCAGGGAGTAGGACTAGGCGTTCTGTCTCGATTTGCATTGTAGCTGGTCTGTGCCTTTTCTTCTACCTACTGGGAGCTTGGCAGAGGAGTGGGTTTGGAAAGGGGGATCGTATAGCTGTCGAGTTGTCTAAGAGTGCCGAAAACTGTAACATTCTTCCTGAACTCAATGTTGAAACCCATCATGGTGGTGTAGTTGGGGAAGCTGATGATTCAGATCCTAAGGCGACAATCTATAAGCCATGTCCTGCCAAGTATACTGATCATACTCCCTGTCAGTATCGGAAACTTGCTATGAGGTTCCCCAGAGCTAATATGATCTATCGCGAAAGGCACTGCCCATCTGAACAACAGAAGCTGCGTTGCCTTATTCCGGCTCCTGAAGGATACGTAACCCCATTTCGGTGGCCCAAGAGCCGTGACTATGTTCCCTATGCCAATGCGCCATACAAAGCCTTAACTGTTGAGAAGGCTATTCAGAACTGGATCCAGTATGAGGGCAATGTGTTTAGGTTCCCTGGTGGTGGGACGCAATTTCCTGAGGGAGCTGATAAATACATTGATCATCTTGCTTCCGTTATCCCGTTTGCGAACGGAACTGTTAGGACCGCACTGGACACTGGTTGTGGGGTATGTCATCCCGTATTTTTTTTTATAATCAGTTCAATGGTTAAAGAATCTTTTTAATATCATTATTCTCTTATCAGTTTGTTAAGTGGCTAATATTCCATATGCATATGGTTGTTATAGGTTGCTAGTTGGGGAGCATATCTCTGGGAAAGAAATGTTATAGCAATGTCATTTGCACCTAGAGACTCACATGAAGCCCAGGTTCAATTTGCGCTTGAACGGGGTGTACCTGCAGTCATTGGTGTTTTTGGAACGATGAAACTGCCGTATCCATCTGGAGCATTTGACATGGCACACTGCTCTCGTTGCCTCATACCCTGGGGGGTGAATGGTTAGAACAAATATTTGATGCATTATTTTGCCAGGATTGATAAGAAAAGGTCAGCTGTTGTCTGTTGGGAATATTCTCATTCTTTTCCCTTCTCGTTGCAGATGGACTCTACATGAAGGAAGTGGATCGTGTGCTGAGACCAGGTGGCTACTGGGTGCTGTCAGGACCTCCAATCAATTGGAAAATCCATTACCAGGCATGGTCACGTCCAATGGAAGCACTTGAGGAAGAACAGAGAAAGATTGAAGAAGTTGCTAAATTGCTCTGTTGGGAGAAAATTTCCGAAATAGATGAAATTGCAATATGGCGGAAGAAAATCGATACCGACTCTTGTCGTGCTGCTCAAGAAAGTTCTGGAGCAACATTCTGTAAATCTGAAGATGCTAATGATGTCTGGTATATATAATTACTTTCACAACCCATTCACCATTATGACATGTCTTGTGTGCTTACTCATATTTGTGGATTATTTACTGATACACCCTGTAGAATTTGTTGGGAAATAACTTTTTTTCGCTAGTGTAATACATCTGTGCATGCGTCATCTGGTCCGGTGGTTGCACGTAGTCTTAGAGCAAATACCAGTAGCAAACTTAAGAAAAGGGCCAATCACCTGTGCACTACTATCTGCAACTTTCCATTGGAATTAGATTGTTATGGGCTAAGTACCCTTTATCATTTTGATGCATAAATTGTCTTAACCAGGTATAAGAAAATGGAGCCATGCATCACACCAAGCAATAATGAGAAGAAAGGTGGCCTTTCTAGTTGGGATCTTGAACCATTTCCGGACAGGCTTAATGCCTTGCCCCCCAGGATTGCGAGTGGCTCAGTTCCTGGAGTTTCGGTTGAGGCCTATCAGGAGGACACTAAGCAATGGAAAAAACACGTGAATGCCTATAGAAGGATTATCAAGATCATCGATTCTGGAAGATACCGCAATATTATGGATATGAATGCTGGACTAGGAGGTTTTGCAGCCGCGCTTCAATCTTCCAAACTGTGGGTTATGAATGTGGTGCCCACTATTGCCGATCAGAATACTTTGGGTGTTATTTATGAAAGAGGATTAATCGGGATCTATCATGACTGGTATATCAGAAAACCTTTTTTCTTCTCATTGTTTCTATTGTTTGTTATTATCGAAGCGGATGTCATTGTAGCTGATCCTGCATTGTCTTTTTCACTTTTGTTTCAAGCTACTTTATGTGTTGTAATTCTCTAGATCTGCTTCTCACTGAGATAGTTCATACAGGCTATTAGTTTTAAGTAAACACCACTATAACTAGGCATGTCAACGAGCACTACTCCGCTTAAAGCCATTCCATTTTTTTACAAACATAAGCATAGGTGCGGGTGTGGGTTAGCACCCCCACCCTCCCAACACCCTCACCACCCAACCATACTTAACTTTTGTCAGCAGATGGAGCGGATTGTGAACAAGTTTTTGCGGTTTAGACTTAGAGCCCGTTGACAGGCCTAACTTAAACCATGGAATCAACTTTTTGAAGGACCACTTTGTTGGAATTATGGAGCTTTTGATTTTAGTTTAGTTTTAGCTACTTTTTTTTTATATATAGAGAGGAGGTCTGGATTAATTTGACCTTGAAGAGTCTAGGTTTTAAGATTTGCACGGTGATATGTATGGCCTATGGTGATGAAGTGGGCACTGTGCTTTACTGTTCAACCATCGGACTGAATTTTGTAATTGGTAGCTGAGTAACATCCTTTAAAATGCAGCTTATTGTTTTCCCTGATACATCTGATACCTCTGCTTGTGGAGTTTACTGCTTTCTGCATCAGGTAGAATATAACAGTCTTTTCTTCTCTTATTTAGGTGTGAAGCCTTCTCTACATATCCAAGGACTTATGACCTCATCCATGCCAATGGCGTTTTTAGCTTGTACAACGGCAAGTATGTACCTGGTAACCCTAGTTTTTCCGATTTGCATGCTAATAAATGTTAATTATAATGTGCATTCTGGAGTCTGGACTCAATATATACTCGAAAACAAGTATTGTCTAATTTTGTTGTTTATACAAGCATGGTACTATCCACCCATCTTCAGTAATTTCCAGTTTCTCTTTTCTAAGTTTGAGTTTACATAATATTCGGTTCATTTGAAGTTCTGAAACATGCAACTCACCTAAATGAAAAACAAAAACCTCAGGTGCAACTTTGAGGACATTTTGTTGGAGATGGATCGAATTCTTCGGCCAGAAGGTGCAGTTATATTCCGGGATGAAGCGGATGTTCTTGTTAAGGTGAAGAAGATCATCAGAGGTATGAGATGGAGTTACAAAACGATGGATCACGAGGACGGACCCCTTGTCCCCCAAAAGATAGTGGTTGCTGTTAAACAATACTGGGTCGGCAACGCCACTTCTATTCAGTGAAACTCAGTAAAATACCGAAAAGGAATCCAAGTTACTGATGGCCTAATTTGAAGCCTGTTTGACATGGAAAATGAGTATCTTGTCTTTAGGCTAGACAGCATGTATTCTATATAGGATTTGATTTTTTTGAAGTTGTAGATATAGAAGGAACTGTACCCTCAATTAATGTAATACTACTTGAAGCTTATAATTAAGACAGCATTTGAGCTTTGCTAGTTTTCTACCTCTTGCAAGCTTTTAGTGTGCAATTGAGGTTGTAATTTAAGTTTTTATCAACTAATCGAATGCTTGAATTTTCGTATCTCCGCAGTAGATTTTCTGAGCTTAATGCTTGAATTTTATAATCTTCTTATTGTAGTTTATTAGTCGGCTCCAACCTTCGAATGGGGTATCAGCATAGCTAACCTCGCGGGCTCCAGTAAACCACCGGAGAAGGTTTTATATCCCCAGCAGATAGGTTTTTGCATCATGATTGCTAAATTTAGTATACATTTCCTCATATTACTGGTTTTGTCAATATCAGTATCTGTCATCGTAAAGGAGAGACATAGACCGCCGGTCTTGTTGTACGAGACTGTAGAATAATGGACGCTCACAGATGCATGAACTGAATCGGGGTTGGGTTGTATCAGATTGCACGGCTGAAGCGTTTAATGTACTTCCGAGTTTTTGTTGAAGTACTGAGTATGAAGATTACATGTGTACAAAAAGAATTGATGAAAACATGCTATTGCAATGTATAATTATGTTGTCACAAAACTTTCTTCATTTACAACCTCAGGTTCATTACATTCCTGAATTTCAAGAGGTGGTTACAATTTGAACTATATCTGTGTGAGCCCTTCTCACAAGGCCTCAGCTGCAGTTTTGGGAGGAAGACGCTTAAGAAAATCAAGCGTTCCTTGCTTCGTCTTGTTTCGCTTGGCAGGAGGAGCTGTAGAGATAAAATTACATTGATTAGACCAACAGGAAGCAAGTAGAAAACTCTTCGGCTGTTAAAGAAACGGGGAATTGGCTTGCTACCTGTGGTCTCGCTGTTCTTGTTGGAATCCATGACAGCAGACTTCCACTTGTCATAATCGTGTTTATCTGTTAGCTTACGCTTCTTGTGAGCTGAAGGCTGCAAATGTAGGAGACGAACATCAGAATTCAGAATATAAGGATAGTTATTAAAGAACACTTGCCCAGACTCGGTGGTCTAAGCAAACATTATGGTACATCATTGAAGTACGTTTACAATGATTACCTCTTCACCATCATCAGAAGAATAACCACCGTCCTCGGCCCTCCTCTTCTCAGGTAAGGCATCGAGAAGTTCTGCAAACACAAAAACCTATTAAGCCATACAGGACAAGACCGATAAGTTGTGCAGATGCAGATACAGCGATGCAAGTTGTACAGTAATTGTAGTTGTGTACCTCGGTTTCCTTTGATTTCTTTAGAATCCTTCTTTTCTCGAGCTATTCCGAAGACATCAAAACATAGGTCGAGCATGGAGGTAGTAACGCTGGAAAATTCTGATTCTGTAGTACCAGCAAGCTCAATCAACTTGCTCTTATCAACCTTGAGCTGCAAAATAAGCATATAAACAAGCCACCATTAATTTCACAAACACACACTGTTGTCCGCTAGGTAGAAAGCGGGCTAGTCTGTATGAGAAACTACCTTGTGTTTTTTCGCACAAAGGTAAAACGCTGCAGCAGTAAAAACTGGGCGAGTGAAGTCGGTGCTAGCCCTGCGTGAAGATGGTAACGCAGCAATAAACCGATCCTTATACCTGTCAAGTACGAAATCAACCAATAAGTACAAGTCATGGCAAAGAAACAAACTTTAATACATGAATTCTACAACATTTCATTACAGATAAATCATTAGATACGAAACAATCACCATTAAACATGATTGACAAGAATCAAGAATAAATGAGTAACAACTCATCCATTAGCCCATTACTATTAAAACATCAATGAAACATTGTAGCAAGTAGTTCAGAAAACATATATATAATTGAAATGCTTACAACGAGAGGCCTTTGTGAACGAACGGGATAAGGCGTACACACCCGAACTGAATAGCAAGTTCCCTTACATCAATCTTATTCCTGCCACATAAGAAACACCCACACTCAACAAAAACAAGATTGTAGCAAAATTCTCTCATTTTCAGCATACACAGACTCAAAAGAATGAGAATAAGGATACACAAGAATGACTCACTTGATACCGATGCCCAGCTGCATCGAATTGAAGGATCTATTGTAAGCAGCCTCAGACAATCCACTCATTTTCACAGCAATTTGACGATCAAAATTGACATCCAACCTATTCAAATCAATCATTTGAAATCTTTAAAACCCAGAAACCCAAAAGCAACAAATAGCATTTATCAAAACTCAATCTTACTCTAATTAGGCTTGTCAATGAAAACTCAATCTTACCCAGTAGCAGCAATTTCCAAGCAAATTACGGCTTTACAGATCTCTCCCTGAAATTGACACAACAGAAGAAAAAATAATCAATTAATCAGAACCCAGTGATGAATTTGAGAGAGTGATAATCAGTTAATCAATTGTAGAATGAAAGCTAATAGAAACATACAACGCCGATAACGGAGGAGTTGAAATTGATGTCGGCGAGGCGACGGAGCTCGGCGGCTTTACGGATGACTTGCTTGGAGTCGGAGAGACCCAATTTCCTTGCGATATCTTTCATGTCCATTTCCTTGACTGAAATGAGATCGGCGATCTGATCTCCGGTAGGGTTTGGTGAGGAGATGAATTGGGGAATGGTTGTTGGGATTTTTCATTTTTGATTGAATTATAGCAATGTTGATGGCGCCAAAATTGGTCTGAAATTTGGATTAGCGCGCTGAGAATGGAGCCAATATTCAAATTTGGCGCCTGTTCTGTGTTCTGTTTACTCTTTCCTTTTATAGTACATTTTTTAGGGGTAGATAATACGTCTCGGAAGACGGAAAATACTTGTGTAGACCGGTGTCTATACAATTTTCTATATACGTCATGACATGTAGAATACACCACGTCGCTCAGTATTATTGCATATGGTCTACACTAACTCTAGTTTGAGGAACTCTATTTTGAGAAATATTCTCGACCTATAGTGATTTTTCTAGAACTGTATCGCATGAGGATTTCTCATAAGGGCGAATTACATATAGTACCCCTGTTAGATTTTCCAATTACAGATTAGTCTTTACTGTTTAAACAATTACAAATAAATCCAAAACAGTGATAAAAAATGACAAAACAATTACAAATAAACCCAAAATAGGGACAAATTTATAATTATTTTGGATTTATTTGTAATTGTTTAAACTGCGGGGACTAATCTGTGAAGTGGGCATCTAGCAGGGATGGTATATATAATTTATCCTTTCTCATAATCTTACTCTTTTTAAGTGTTGATGGGATATTAATAATACCCTTGTCAATTGACTTAATTATAATTTTCGCTATACTTTTTAGCAATTTCATACGGACCCAAACCCGTCAGAGGACGTAATTGTGATTAATTTGCAAGCAAGAGGTATTTGTTTTTAAAAATAAAACCTTGATTGCTAAAATAGATAGTCATACAGGCAGCAAATTACAGTGGTCTCCGTCTATTACACTGCTGATCATGGTTCTTTCAAAGCTATTTAAAGCACACAAAACTGAAAGACACTTTAGAGTATACTAGCACAGTTCATAAAAAAGACCACTAGGAGCAGTCGGGCTAGGAGCAGTCAAGTAAACATCGACCCAATCCTGAGCATTAGTATTGCCCGTTATGGAGATCAAGCTTCACTCGTGCCATCCTCGTTAACCAACTGGCAAGATGAGAAAACATGTTATATATCTAAAGAAGCATCTTTAAAGGCATTGGAAAGGAAATGCACTGTCGAGTAGTACCAATGAGCCAATTCGCTCGTATGCCTCCATAACTTTAGGATTTGCCTCATCCTCATATCCTACTTGCAGTATTCTGGGACCATTAACTGACCAGAAAGCCCTCCTTCCAGCTTCCTAAAAAGAACAAGATAGTAATGGTAAAGAGATATGGCTAGTGATGTTGCCCTGAACAAATTTTTTGATAAGAGAAGCTCAATGGAAAATACTCGAGGTCTTAGCTGGTGCCAGTAGAGTAATAATGTTCATGGATCCATGAATTTAAATAGCATCAAGACAGTACTATTCGAAGTTGAAAACACTTCACCTGTAAGACAATCAAGTAAATAGCATCAAGTACTTGGGCACGGATATCAGAATCAGTTACTGTTTCTCGCTCAATCGAGAGTGCACTCCCAAGCTCAAGGGGCATTTTTGACGTGTCTTGCTCGCTGTAAATCTGCCACAAGTCAATAGAACATAGAAAATAACACATGTTGCAGAAACAGTAATAATCATGCTAGAGGATCTTCAAAATACAAGCTTAGTTCACTTGGTTCACAATTAGTGTTGAATGCCCAAGCCAAAATCATACCAAGAAGAAATTTGTCTTTGAGCTCTTTACATATTCTATTCGTTCAATGTTCATCGGTAAGACGGTAACCACTAAAACTAGGCCAACAAGACATAGCGACATTGCAGACTGTGTGGAAGATAAATTTTTGTTTGAGAAAACTGAAATAACGCCAGAGCCTAATGTAATTGTCTTAAGGAATGGGCAATCCTTTATTGTATACCTTGTTTCCAGCAACTGGAAGTAGTAGTGCTGGCCACAGAAACTCGGATACCAAAAGCAAATTTTGCAATTGATCTTCAGCTTCAAAACAGCAATTCCGAATAGTTCCAGAGATCTGGAAGAAGAATCCAACGACAGCACTAAGGAAATATTTCAACAGCAGGGATACTAACTACTAACTTGAGCATCCCAGAAGCATCCTTAAATTAAAATTGAGATAAGAAACAAGGAAGAAAGAAAAACACGCATACACACACATAAACAAACAGCACTTATTTGCAGCATGTTTTTAAGACAAATAAAAAAAGATTGTGTGTGTGTGTCTATCTTCTTCTAGTGTAGTGTGTATGTGTACTCCTTTTAACATAGAAACTGTATATGCTACTTGCATAAGACTGAATAGTGAATACAATCGCAACTTTAGGTTTTCCAAGCTTTATGATGCAAAGAAACATTGCCGGCCAATTAGAGAGTTAGGCTGGTCAAGCAAACAAGTTTATTTTCTTAGCGTCATACTGATTATTGTTCTTCTACAAGGAAATCTACCTTGGCTTTTTAAAAACAATTTGGTTCTCTTCATAATCTATGCAAATCTAATATCCAGGTGTGTTATTTGTAGCCCAACAGACAGAATAGTACATTCAATTTCATACACTGCAATGGAAGATACGCAAGGATTTATCTTTCTTATAAAAGCAGAACAAGGAGCCAGGAAGAGAAATGTTTCAGTAAACCCCTTTTGTTTTAAGATATGAGAAAACAAAAGTCAATACCCCCTTTTGCCGTAGTACGCTAGAAGAATCAAATTGCCTAATGATTTGATTCAGAAGTCCTCGCTTTGGATCCAGGAGAAGCTTTCTTCCTTCTTGCTTTTTGGAAATGTTCACAAGTATAGAAGCCACGTGTTCAAAGGGATCACCTGATAAGGATTGAAAAGAGTGGTTTATTATGCTATATGGATATTGTCAACATAAACCTACTCCTGCATCCAACAACATGCTAACATACTAAGGGGAAAGAGGAATGAGTTAGTGTAAACATCCTGGCATGCTGAACGATGCTATTGGCCAGTCTTTCAGAATGAAAATGTAAACTCACTTCTTTTCTCGCTTGAAGATGCACAGAATGACCTCACTAATTTCATTATATAGAGACCACGCATCTTCTCATCTTCTTGCTGGCAGAACAATATTAAATTATTAACATGGTTAATGTTGGTTAGGAATTCTATTGTTCACAACACATCATCGTACTAGTGCATATTTGTCTTTCTCAGTTTGGAGTGATAACAAAAATGAGATAAAGAGATGATGAAGATTGAAGACCACCTGAAGTAAAGAATCAATACCAGCATCCAGTTGTGTGAGATTAACAAGGAGCATGACCAATAACTGAGTTATCTCACAACCTTGTCTGTACAGAATGTCCATGACGATTTTGATCATGTCCATTTCTATCATCTTTCCAGCTAAATCTTTATCCTGCGACAAATTAACAAGGGATTCCCCTGCAGGTTCTGAAACTTCCTGAATCAATAAATACGCATTTAGTGAATGTGAAGAAATAATATTTCAAATGAATGACAAACAACTTTTATTAGTTATTATACATTAGCATCCTAAGATCCTCATAAGTCACTAAGTCTTAGCTTTTGTCAGTTCTAAAACCATTACAGGCAGCAGGTCAAAGTAACTGCAAGAACTGAGATCGCAGATCAACATTACACAACTATCATTTCATCATTACAGCACTTTTACTTGTACTTTTACATAACAAGAATCCCAATGTCACTTTAGCATACACCGTTGCAGAAAATACATTCCTCTCAAAAGATTCCTCTCAAAAGAAGATAACTTTAATAACCAGTAACCCGTGCAAACTACCTAAACATAAGCTCAGCATACAGGAGCATGTGAAGCCCAAAGTACTAATGTGACCAGATACCATACTCAAATAATGTCAACGTAAATGAACATCGTGGATATAACGAAGCCTAAAACAACTCTAATTGCGTGCCTTTCATGAGGGAATGAAACTAGCTCATTAACGTTTCGGAAAACAACAAAAGAACAGACATGGCACAGGAGCATTAATCTCATTAACGAAACGAACAAGATCACCTTTTTATCTTCAAAACTGTTTACTAAGCTACTACTATTACATGACACTATGACAATAAGCAATCAAGACTCAGCTAAATTAAATGGCAATACAACTCCCAGAAACAAGAAGTGAGCAAGAACGGACCTTTTTCTCAACGAGAAGCCGAGACAGCAAAGGCAAGGCCACGGTGGCATACTTGCCCAAAGACTTCACCCCATCGTCCGTCCCAGTACAATCCCGGAGAATATTAACGGCAGCTTTTCTAATCTTCACCACATCACAAAATTCAATAAAAACCATAAGAAACAAGGAATTAACAACAAATTAGTTAGTTAAGAAGAGAGAGGGAAGGAACGAGTACAGGTGCAGAAGGAGAGGAGAGAAATCCGATGAGTTCTTCCAGCTCCGTCGCCATTGTTGTGTGCTCGAGTATCTTCTTCTTCACAGCTTCAGCAGAATACAGTTGATTGAATACGACTACAAACCTTCATGGACTTTAATGGGTTTGGACCCAGCTAATCTGGGCTAAACTCTTGTGAATACAAGTCCAATTCAAGTCTAGTTTGATGGCCCATTTGCACTTAATGGGCCTCTACCCACCTATCTTCATAGTGAAAGTTTTTTGAAAAAAAAATCCACACTTAAAATATTACAAGCCGGTACTCTATACGAACAACAATTTTTAAAAAAGGCAAAATAATAACACGCGTTAAGTTGATCAATAATTTGTACATTTTAGTCAGAAATCGGTAAATTTGTGCAAAATGTACAAATTTGAAATGCCTACTTCCTCCGTCCCACAAAACATTACCCGTTAGGGTTAGCGCGCAGTTTAAGAAAATGAGTTGAAGTAATGAAGTAAAAATGAAAAAGTAAGTGGAGTAGGTTACTTTTTGATAATGTGTGGTGATAAATAAGTGTATTGATGTTAAAATAATGTTTTAGTGTGTGAGGTAGCTTCCTTATTTGGTAATGGGTAAAGTTTTGTAGGACATCCAGAAATGGAAAGTGGGTAAAGTTTTGTGGAACAGAGGGAGTATGTAGTTTTCTGAAATTGTTCATATTGACCAGTCCTTATTTGTAATTTTTGCTAAAGTATTTCGACTATTTACAATTTACACAAATATTGAACGTTATTTAGTTTCAGTTCAATTAATTCGCCAAATTTTATTTAAATGAGTCCGATCAGATTATACTATATCATTTGGATTATACAAACTTTAAAATTTGATCCGAATCTAATGATTCGAATCGAATTTATGATCAACTAAAATCTGAACCGAACACGATAATTCGGATCGGATTTCAAGTCGACTAAAATTTGATCCGAATGCACCGCTAACTAAAAGTTACACTAAAACCGCTCCGCTCCGGAATCACGATTTTACACACTAAAACCATTTTGATGTTTTTCATTTGACACTTTTTTTCTTTTTCAGAAATGAGTCCATTTTACAGACTTACCACCACCGTACTCAAAACCTCCAACCTAAACCCCGCCACCGTACTCCGCCGTCTCTCCACGAGAAACACTAAATCCGGCGACGACGAGTGGAACGACGCCTGGGAAACAGCTTGGCTGCCGGAAGACCTCTCCGCCAAATCCCCGCGTGCTCCATGGGAATCCGACGTCACTTTCTCCCTTCCCGACTCACAAAATGCCCAAACAACCCTCCCTTCCTCCGAGCCTGATCATCACCATGATATTGACCCCGATACAAAGGCGTTCGTGGAGGACATGAACGACAATTGGGAGCAGAGGAAGGGTAAAACGGCTCACAGGGATGATGGCAAAAGCGAAATGGCTGGTTCACCTGCTTCTTCGTCTACTTCTTCAGCCTCGCTTTACAGTTTGGAGAATGTTAAGAAGGATTACAGGCTGAAGAAGCAGAAGATACACGCTGGGCTATGGGCGAAGGAGATTGAGAAACTGGAGGAAGCTAAATTGGGGGAATCTGGTGTTGGTGTTGATATTGACAAGCTCTTTGATTCAGCTTCTGAGTATGTATTTCTCCAATCTATTGTCGATTTATTATTATTGTTAGACTCATTTCAATTCACTCGAAAATATCTGAAACGGAACTGAGCTGAATTGAAGTATAAATTTGGACTACGAAAAACTGAACTTAAACTTAAGTGCAATGAATGGACCTGAACTGTACTGAATTGAGTGTGTTTTGTAGATGATGTTATTGGACTGGCTAAAATGTTGTTCTAGTGATTCTGGAAGTTGCGACTTGTTGTCTTAATTATTATTTCCTGTAACCTTGTTCCGCGTATGCGTAAATTTAAGAAGTTACTTCGGTGTAAGTTAGTCTGTGAAGTTTGTGTTTTGTTCTCCACGGCTGTGTAAATTTGAGTTTTTATTATTGACTGATTAAAAAGTTAAGTGATTCTGGAACTTATCAAATCTTGTTAATTGTAGAAGCTCTGTCTGTTTTGGTTGTAAGCATCACGTTATTGAATGATTTAGCTGAGCAAATTAAATTTGATAAATGTGGCCTATTGATGTTCTGAACTCAATTATCAAAGCAACATATTTGATTCTCTCGAGTTAGTTCTTCGTTTGGCAGTGATAGCTTCTTGTCCGGTGTGATAAGGTTCTTTGGTTGGGAGTCATAAGGAGACGGCATCATCAAATCTTCGTTTCGTTATGATTTGATGGACTTGATTGCTATGTTTCTTTTTTTCATTTGACTAGCTCTTACACTAGTTTGTCAAGTTTACATCCATAAACATCTTTCTCCATATTCCCCTTTTTTTCCGAGAGATGTGTAAATTCCAAATGTTAATGTTTGCTAGTGGCGGTTAGATCTATTGCCTCTTAAAGGGTGGGAGAAGATACATCTATTCGCTTATCTGTCATCAAATTATTACATTGTTGATGAATGTACTATGTTTCTTGTTTTGTTGGAAACGGTCTAAACAATTATGAACCTTGCTAACAGTTGTCTGTCCAACTAATGTAGGATATTTGATTCTCCAAGCAATGATTTGGGGAATTCAACTAATCCTAATTTGGAGTTGAAAAATAAACCGGATGGTTGGGAGACTACATCAAAAACCCCAGATGGTAGTGCCTGGGATATCTCACAACGAGAAGAAGACATTTTGGTTCAAGAATTTGAGCGTCGTATTGCATTCAATAAATTCCAGGTTCGTATATTTCACCATCATAGTAAATACTCTTTCTACTTGCCTACTTTTATGTAGCCCCTGCCTTCAATTGGATTTCAGATTGCCAGCTTTATAAAAAGTCATATATTTAGTCGCCGGAGGCCAATTGATGGATGGAAATACATGATAGAAGAAATTGGACCAAATGCAAGGAGGGGAAAGGGAAGTGTGTCGAGGCTGCCTAGTATTCCAGATGAAGCAACTCAACCTTTCAGAGAGGAGAATCCTACTTATTCAACTGGTCGCCCTTCTAGTTCGCCGCCGTATAAAGGGAGATGATGTCTTGCGTCCAAAAGCTGAGGTTTTTTCCTGGAATGATTCACCTGCATCTGTGATGTCTTCATTTCCCTGTAAGGTTCTTCTCTAGATTGAAATCGAGGGCAGAAAATGTTATGCTCTTCCGTGGTAGAATGATGATCATGTTTTTATCTGATATGGGAAGATGTAATGGCTAAATCAGAGAGGTCTAGATGTAATTCCTAGTGTAGAAAAAGGTTTTCCTAGTTTAGGCAAACCAAAAAGGGTCTGGATATATATTCACACCTGGTACATTACATTTTTATGTATCGATTACTGATGGAATCCGCACAATAATTCTGCTAATTTAATCCATACGTAAGTAATAACTTTGCGTATCAGGGCAACCTGCATTATATACGCTTGTGAGTACCGCAGGACTAGCTTTGGTGGTGTTGGTGTTGATATTGACAAGTTGGTTTCGATGTTCATAAGGTAGCTTGTGTTTTCTGAGTACCGATTCTCAGCCTTTAACATACGAAAAATGTTCAAAACAAATTTTACAAGGTTTCTTATTATGTTTAGGTATCAACTACTACTAGTGAACAATCCACATTCTACTTCAGCTACCTGTAAGTTGGTGCAGATTAGAAAGATTCAATGACTAGAACTCCAAAATTTCGATTCATAACAGAACACATAAACATCTTCTTTACACCAACGATCAAACAAGCTTCGCAATAACCGTTTGTGATACATATCCAACACAAGGCAGCCAATGCATCCTATCCCCCAACAAGTGAAAAGATTACAACTTACAAAACAAGATGCAACCGGAAAATCGTCTTGCCTAGGTCCCTGTTATCAAGAACCTTGTTACACATCATTTCACATCATTTGGAAAAACTATGATATCAGTTCAAACACAGGCAAGAACAGTCCACACAGGATGCACAAGATCATTCGCCCCATTTTACGCCTTACCAGCTTGAGACCGGAAGAGCAATACTCCACACCAGTTCCTGAAAATCGCATAGCCCACGAGCACTCCCAAGCAGGAACTCGAAACCCCCTCAAGAGAAAAGAACAGCCATTGCAAACAATACCACCACAATCAATCAAACTCCCTCAACAACACTACACTGCAAAGGCTCCAGAGTCTCAACCACATCACTCATCAACGGCCTAGCTTTCGGATTATGACTCAAACAATAATACGCCAAACTACACGCCTTCTGCGCCGCCCTAACCGAATACTGATTATCCAACCTAGGATCAATAATCTGCAACATGTTCCTCTTATCATTCAGCTTCGGCCTCGCCCAATCCACCAAACTCTGCTCCTTACTCGGCCTAGTCTTATCTACCGATTTCCTCCCTGTCAAAAGCTCCAACAACACCACACCGAAGCTATACACATCGCTCCTCGCCGTAAGATGCCCAGTCATCACATACTCCGGAGCAGCATAGCCATAAGTCCCCATCACTCTAGTAGACACATGCGTCTCATCTCCTTGAGGACCTGCCTTCGCAAGCCCGAAATCGGACAATTTCGCAGTGTAATCGGAATCCAGAAGTATATTCGACGTCTTAAAATCTCGATAAATCACAGGCCACTCCGCATTGTGCAGAAACGCAAGTCCTTTAGCAGCTCCAAGCGCAATCATCATCCTGGTCGACCACGACAAACCAGCAGCCGATTTTCGAAACAAATGATTCTCCAAGCTCCCCCTGAACATAAACTCATACACCAGCAACCGGTGATCATCCTCACAGCAGTAACCGATCAATTTCACGAGATTAGGATGACGCAGCTGCCCTAGGAAGTTGACTTCAGTCAACCACTCCCTGTGCCCCTGCAGACCTTCCTTATTCAGCACCTTCACAGCGACAGGAAGCGATTTCAGCCCTGCACGGACATTCTCGTCGATGTAGCCCTTGTAGACTGTGCCAAAGCCGCCGGCGCCGAGAATGTAGTCGGAGCGGAAGCTCTTGGTGATGGTTTCGAGGTCGAAGAGAGTGAAGGCGATGACATTGTTGTTAGTGCGAGCAGGAGTGGAGGAAGGATCGGTCAGATCTGAGATGGAGCGAGAGTGGTGAGACTTGAGGGAGGAAGGGAGGTGCTGGATTTGGAGGTGGTGGGCGGTGGAGACGACGGCGGAGTCTTCACGGCTGCCGCAATTGCCCATGGTGGTGGTTTAGTTAGTTGTAGAGAGAGAAAGGGGAGAGAGAAAGACAGTTGAAGGTGAAAGGAGGGGAAATTTTTGTTTCAGATCTCAGCAGACTGCTGCATTGTTTGGTTTGTTTGGCTGTAAAACGGGATTTTCTGCCTTTTTTATTTTTATTTTTATTCTTAATTTTTAAATTATTTAATTTATTTTGTTTGTTTGTGTTTTGTCTTTGGGGGAAAATGCGTTTGAACTAAAGTGCATGCTTCTGGAATTATTTGGTTTTTAAATGTTTGCAACTGTGTAACAACATGGCCTATGATGACACAATTTTCAGCCTTTGTCCACCCCTATAATATTGTTTACTCTCGTTCAATTCCCTGAAAATTTCTAAACTGAACTATATGAACCCGAATCTGTTCTAAACTGAAATTTAGTACTACTCCCTCTGTTCCACAAAATATTATCCGTTATGATTTGCGCGCAGTTTAATAAAATGAGTTAAATTAATGAAGTTAAAATGAAAAAGTAAGTGGGGTAAGTTACTTTTAGATAATGTGTGGTGATAAAGAAGTGTATTTATATTAAATACTCCCTCCGTCCGCTCAAACCAGCCCCATTTTTCCATTTTTAGCGTCCGCTCAATCCAGCCCCATTTCCAAAAATGGAAACTTTTTATTCATTTTAAACCAAACACTTCTATCCCACTTGTACTATATATCAATATAATACCACAATTCAACCCCACTTATACTACTTTACTTTCCATTAATTACTCAACTATACCTCACTTGTACTATATACCATATACTACTACTCTCCTTAAATATTGTGCCAAAGTCAAACCGGGGCTCGTTTGAGCGGACGGAGGGAGTAATGTTTTAGTGTGTGGGGTAGCTTCCTTATTTAGTAATGGGTAAAGTTTTGTGGGACGTTCAGAAATAGAAAGTGAGTAAAGTTTTGTGGGATATAAAGAGTATTGATTTGAACTACGAAAACCTACATTGACCTGAACACGATTAAAATTAAGATAAACATGTGTTGAAGTCGGAATATTGGACTGCACAATTTGCTTTTGTGGATAATATTTAAGGAATTATGTGAAATATTAATATAGTACAAGTCGGGTATATTGGAGTAGTAAATGAAAAGTACAGTAGTATAAGTGTGGTTGAATTGTGATAATATATTGATATATAGTACAAGTTGGGTAAGTGTGTATGATTCAAATTTAATAAAAAAAATCATTTTAAAAAATGGTACATTTTCATACGTTTAATATGGCAAAATGATACATTTCTGGACATACTGAGGAAGTACCGTTTTTTCCTTGTACATAAAGAAAAAAAATGGACTTTCCCTGACTTTATCACAAGATTGTGTAGACAAATTTTTTGTATCTATGCTGCACGGACATATTATGTTAATTCTGCAATATGGGGTTAAAGAGTACCTGCTAAAATTTACAGATTTTCATGACTTTTATGTGGACTACTCCATCCCTCTGTCCCACGAAACTTTACCCGTTAGAGTTAACGCGTAGTTTAAGAAAATGAGTTAAAGTAATAGAGTAAAAACGAAAAAGTAAGTGAGGTAGGTTACATTGTAATAATGTGTGGTGATAAAGAAGTGTATTGATGTTAAAATAATTTTTTAGTGTGTGGAGTAGCTTCCTTATTTGGTAATGGGTAAAGTTTTGTGGGACATCTAAAAATTGAAAGCGGGTAAAGTTTTGTGGGACGTAAGGAATTCTTTAGATATATTGATTTCTAGTATATTGTTTTTAGAAAAATGCTATACTCCCTCCGTCCGCTCAAACTAGCCCCATTTTGACTCCGGCACAGTATTTAAGGAGAGTAGTAGTTTATTGGTATATAGTACAAGTGGGGTATAG
>JAYMSL010000915.1:0-19835 GCA_036897195.1 Plantago coronopus
AACCTACCCCACTTACTTTTTCATTTTTACTCCATTACTTTAACTCATTTTATTAAACTACGCGCTAACCCTAACGGGTAATGTTTTGTGGGACGGAGGGAGTAGTATAACTTAAGGAGCTTATCATTTTGAGACAGAATCAAATAAACTGCGCATCAGCATATGTATGAGATATACCATCTTCCAAATACTCTCTAAACTATACCTTCGAGTTTCAATATAAGTAAACAGACCAGCAACATCAAATAATGCACTGGTAAATATGATGCTACAGCTAGTGAGTATATACAATATAGATAGATATAACAACAGTGTAAGGGAAAAAAAGGAATAGTATAAAACAGAGATGGGGTTTATTGACTTGAATCTTCTTCAGGTTGCATTCCAGATATAATAGCAAGCTCGGATAGTGGCTTCTCGCCACTCACAACCTGCGTGAAAAGAAACACTTTTGTGAGAGGCCTCACAAAATAGAAGTGGTTTTCAGAACATTGAGTTGCCATAGGACAAGCAGAATGAATAAGGAGAGACATGTGTTCAGTCATGATGCAGATCTCGTCATATGGGGCCAAAAGAAAGAACGAAAATGTAGTGTGCAATTCTAAATTTAGAAGTGTTTTGGACCTTTGGTAAACACTAACCAGCTTCTGTTTCTTACACAACATAACCCAAAATCAGACAAAAGAATGACAGACAATGTACCAGGACTTATAAGTGAAAGTGGTAAATTTGCCGACCCAATTTTTTTTTAATCGAAAGTGTTCATACCTGCCCATTTATTTCCCATGTTGGAAACCCTGTAAGTTCAATGTCATAACAAGCGTCGGCCATTTTAATACCCTTCTTGACTCCATTAGGAAAACATTCAATATAGTTCAGCAGTTTTGCAGCATCACGCCCAAACATCTGTCCATAAGAAAAAGAGCATAGCATAAATATCATGACTCATGAGTCCAGAAAGAAGAGATATTTCTTCCAATCAATCTTACGCTTTGGCTTCAGAAAGTAATGTAGAAGTGACTGCAAATTGTTGGCATCAAGATATTTGGAGTCCAAAATAGAAAACTCTATAAGAGAGAATGCTCAGGAAGTTTGGCATGGCATCTCAGATAATTGCCATGACTGAAAAGATTTCAGCTCAACTCTTTTCTTTCTCAAGGACGGATGATAGAAGACTAGAAAAATTTTAGATGTGTTCATACCATGCAGTATAAAGAATGCAGTATAGGTCTGGAGACAGCAAATATCATACGTAATTGACTAATTGCTCTGATATAAAAAAAAAAATTGCTCTGATATAAAGGATGGATTTTATAAAATATGGTTAATGGACTGAAACTTATACGATACGGATAAGTCCCATAAACAGGATACAATCAAGATCATGTGTAACGTGATGAATAATAAAACCAAGATCAACTTTTAAAATGTCTAGCACTAGGATTCTTTCTTCTGATTAATCACTCTAGACTCTTTCTTCTTTACTCTCCAACCCTAGACAACTAAGCAACCAAGGAACTCTTGCTTCAATAAAGTATGAACTACAAGGTTCCTAAATCCTGATATTCATCAAAATCACACCAGAAGTGGAGATTTTACATGTGTGTTTAGAAAATAGAAATATCAAATTTCACCTAACATAGTAACATATTAACTCATTGCTCACGGTTGACAGAATAACCACTATCGTTATAAAGTCTAATACTACCTCTTTAGCTATTATATCAGATCAGATTAATCAAAACCCAACATGTTGAGATTGTATTCTAACAAATATCTGCATCACCTTTGAATTATTTACCTAGTAACTACTTCTATGGATACAACTGGAAGTAAGAAAGGCATTCAGAAATACCTGTTTCTGATCTTGACAGTGAGTGCACCAGAAAGCCCCATACAGTTTTGCCCCAATTGAACGTAGATGTTTTGCAAGAGACAGGGCCATAGGACTTGATTCTCGTGTAACCTGTGTTTCTGCATATGGTATTTCTTCAAAGCTGTCCAAACAATGATAAAGAACTTAATTCAGAATCTAGTCTAGTACAAACATTTTACTTTATGATTTTTTTCTGTAACATAAACTACTACTCATGCTACTTTTTTAAGAAATGGAACACTTGTAACCTTGACGCAACAGGTTGGGCAGCATTATACGATGAAGTCAAAGCAACGACAACCAATGCAGCTATGACCAGCTGTGAACCCAGCATCTTTTTAATCTTATCCGATCCAAAGTTCTGCAAAATGAAAGTTTTCATTGATATATGACTAAGCAGTAAGTTAATGAAAGAAAGAGTAATAATGTTACTAGGGAAAACCTTAAGGGTGAGGAAGAACAAGCTGAAGGATAATCCTGCAGATCCCAAACAATACAAACACGTCTCCCCAGGAAATTCGGTACTTAAGATGTATAAAAAGTATGCACTAGCTGCTGCCATTGATGTTGTTGTCCCAATTAAGATAATTTCACCATCGGCTCTATTGATGCTAGATGCCTTCTTTTCACCTAACTGTAGTCCAAGGAATGTGACTACACCATATGCAAGCATACCAACCAATGGAAGAGGAAGACCTGGCCATGGAAAAAGATGGAAATTGGAGTTCTGGATACAATGATGCCCAACACAAGTTGCACTGCCCACATATGAGAGACATTCTCTTTCGAACGATATAAGGTAATAATTGTAATGGGCCAGTAAATTAATGACAGAAAAACATTATGCCGCTACGGCACCCCGGCTAACTAAGAATCTCAATACAATTCTACACAAATCAGCATTTTCATATCAAAAGAGAATAAATCCCTGTCCAAATTAAACAAGTTGAAAATTAGTTTTAATTTAAGGGATATATGCTCATTGAGATATTGCAGGATCAGATATGCCTGCCTACGTTTTGGATCAAGTATACACCCATAACAATGTTGTTAAGTACATAAAATCAATTTAAAGACAACACACTTTTTCTTCTTTTGGCATCCAAGTAATTGTGTACATTCATAAGTTTGTTATGACTCAAATCTTTCAATTCATCATGAGAGTGATCTGTAGCTGACAAGAATGAATCTACAACATAAGAACGCTGAGTGCCACAAAAGAATATGTAAGAGCAAACATCTGGATTTTATCTGTATATCAAATGATATTGCAGATTTGCAGGCTTGCAGCAACCTATTCCTCTCGTGTACACATATACGAGGCAAAGGAATCGTCTTGCAGTGTGTTAATATGTAGAGCTTGGTACTTAATACTTAGGATTTGTCTCGCATATAAATCTCACTTGTCTCACAACCTGGTGAGGTACGGTTTAGTGCGAATACAGGACACGATGAAACTATGACATTCGAATATGTTAAGTTAATTCCTATTGTGAACAGAACCTCCCCATTAGTATTATTCCATTGAATGTCAATACTCATACTACTTCAGCTCATCCAGACAAATCAATATAAATTAGTAAAAATTTAATCAAGGAAAAATACAACAGGCATTTCTTATTCAAGATTAATTAGGCAGGAAAATACCGAAAACATAGGAGTAGGCACTAGTAAGAATGGTATTGCAAGAGCCTCCACTCGACGGGCAGAAGGCATCACTATCAGTAAACTTCAGGTAACTCAAATACGCAGTTTCCAGAACCCCAAAGCCTCCGAGATAGGCAAACCATCTGTATGCTGAAACGTCTGAATCATTTCCAACATCATCAACAACAGAAGAAGACAGCTCTGAGATCGAAGGAGCCGACGTTTCCGGCTCCGATTGGTTGCCGCGATCGGACACGCAGTTTAATCGAAGTAGTACTAGCTCTCGCTCGCAAAACCGCGGCTGCAATGGCAAATCAATCAAACGAATCGGTAACCGTGCAAAGTGCAGAGAAATGCGGGAGTTGAGTAGATAAAGCGTACCTTGAGGTGAGAGGGAAAGGGAAAGAGCGGAGAAGGCGATGCATAAGACGGAAACGGGCGGAAACGGAGCTGAGAAGAGGAGGAGATGGCGCAGAAGCTGCTGGTCGTCGTCATCATCAGCTCAACTGTGTGTAATTTCACACACTAGTGTGTGAAAATTGGTCGTGGGAGTAGAAGAGCTGATTTGGTAGTTGAAGAGTGAAAAGTTTTGACTTTCAACTTCAACGTGATAGTAATTCGTTCTGCGATCTAGATCGTTTTATGAAATTGAGGTCGAGTTAAGGTCGAGTTACAGTGCTGTTATGCGAGACGAGCCTTACCGAGGGTTCGGCTCGGCTTGACTCGTTAAGGTTCGAGCTCGGCTTGCTTGATAAGGTAAACGAACCGAGCTCGAGCCTCATATTATGCTCGTTAGTTTAACGAGCCGAGTCGGCTCGAGCTTTATTATATTGAAAAAAAACTCGTCAAGGCTCGAAAAAAGCTCGTTAAGACTCGATAAAGCTCGAAAAAAACTCGTTAAGACGGCTTTAATTTTTGAGTTCGAGCCGAGCTCGAGCTCGTTAAAATATACTCGAGCTCAATTTATAGTTCCTCTTTGTTAAAGAGCCGATACTCGGCTCGGCTCAGCTCGGCTCGTTTAACGGCACTTCATTTACATAAACTAGTTCATTGGATAACTACAAGTTGTATAAATCGAGATTCAAGACCATCTCATAGCTTGAAGTATGACGAACGTTCGAGTTCAGTTCACTTAATAAGATACACGAGTCGAATTCGAGCCTCATTTTGTACTCGTTGAACTAGCAATCCGAATCCAACTCGACTCACTATAATTCGGTAGGTCTCAATTTGAAAAATGATTGGAAGTATCGACCCTTGTTCGTCAAGAAATAAAAAGAAGAGAAAGTGAAAAGCGGGATGAATTACTGTAGCAATAAATTGGAGATAAATATAAATAATTATCCGCTCAAAAAGCAAATACGCCGCCGTTTCTCTCTCTGTCTCTCAATCTCAATCATCAGCTCAGCTCCATCTTCAACGTTCAAGTACACCACCAGACTACACAGGCGCATCGTCAATCGTCCATGGCTCTGCAATAAGGAGACGATTGCAATGGGTGTACTCTGCTCCTTTGCACCCGTCCGCGACGCTTGGGATCGCTTCTCCGACCGCTGCCTCCGCTTATTCCCCTGCCTCTCCGATCCAGGTGAGTCGATTGGCTGATTTCGTCGTTTGCTGTTTTGATGAATTGCGTTTTAATCGATTTGATTTGCTTGCTTTCAGCTCGGCGACACGCGATTGCCTTGAAAATATGGCTGGTGCTTCTGCATGTAGCTGTTGTTGGGACTTTGTTTTTACTGGACAAAGATTTGGTCCAGAAATTCAGAAGAGATAAGTGGTAATGTTTTTGAAAGCTGTTAGGAGAAGTTAATGTGCACTGAATTCTAGGTCATGTTTTGAAATGTTTTTAGGATTTGCAGTCATTGACTTTGATTTTGTTTAGGTAGATTGTTAAACTGGAAGATGAAATCGATTGCATTTCTTAGTTCTTTTGTTATTTTTGGTGGTTTTGCTAGTTGTTGTGAGCTCGAAGTTGCATTTATGTGTTGCCATGTGCCTAACAGATGAGCAGTACACTCTTAGTGCTTCGACCGAGGCCTTTTATCTATATATCAATGAGTAATGATGATCAAAATGAGGCAGACTGAGTCTATTTTTACCTGTAAGCTCTATTGGGCTTCCCTACGAGTGGCTTTTTTGTTATCTATTGTGAGTGACCATTATATCACAATAGATATTATTGGACTGAATAAATTGGTGGATGTGTGTTTTACTTTGAGATTAAACCATGTTGGAATGTTGTCGTAAACATCTGGTGGCTTTTATGGATGATCTTTCACATGGCTAGGATTGAGCAGAATGGAATTTATATCTTTCCTGAGAATGATCTGAACATGGAGAGCTCAGTCCCCAACTCATAACTTGTAATTGTCCCCTGCATGAATTATTGCTTACTAAATGATAGAGCTAGGGGTAAATAGCATGAAGAAGATGAGTTTTGATGAAGCTCATCACTATGTTTTCCCTCGCGTAACTGCAAAATATAAACGACAAAAGCAAGATAATCATCTATCTCTCCCTGAGAAAGGATCCAAACTTCTTGCCTCGAACCCAAACAATTTTATTGGAAAGAACATAAATAACAAAATCTGTAAAGTTTTGATTTTGCTTTGAGAAAGGATTCAGTATTGTCATCTGGAGAACCTAAACCACTACTAGGTCATCTGGAGAACCTAAACCACTACTAGACTTCAAACTCTCTGTGGTAAATAATTACTCGTCAGGTGCTTATATGCACAAACTCCAACTTAATCTAGGACTCCTAATATGAAAATAATTAACTCCAACTTACCTAGGACTGGCGAGAGTGGATAATTGATACATACTCTTATGAGGACTAAATGCTACTAACAAGCCTAAATATTTCCTAATAAAACTTAAATATCCAGTCTGAGTATGCAACACGTCTATCTACTTGGTTTTGTGCCTTTGCTTCTTCTGTTACTCATGCTGAACTCTAATGCATTTTCCTTTCCTTTTCTTGACCCAACAACACAGGTACAGTGCGTCATATATAGTATTATTTGTGGCCACACTGGTTCAATATTTTGTGACATCTGCAACATCTCCTGGGTAATAAATTCGGAATGCTACTTTGTCTAACACAATCTAGATACTTTTTTTTTTGAATGAGATGATACCCTTCCCCTCACAAGATAACACTACTTTATTTGGGGGAAACTGTAGTTTTGTACCGGACGCCCAAAGGGCTGTTGATGAAAGAGAAGCTTTAGCCAGAAGGACAGCTTTGGCCTCAAAGTAAGCAGGTTCTTTCTGATATGTTTTTTTTGGGGTAAAGTTAAAACAGAGGGTTTATATCAAACTCAGAGCATAGTTTCTCATGTCAATACACAATGCAAATGCTATTTGATTGCTTACTAAGAATTGATCATGTAATTGTCATTTGATTGTTTGCGTCTTGCTATAATGTTCAAGAAAAGCCAACCAGCTTCAAGCAAAAATGACAGCGTGATTATCACTATTGTCGGGAGGAACCAGCAGAGGGTACATGCAACTGCGTGGACAAAGCTAGTAATGGATTTATATCCTCCAGGGGCATCTCCCAGGTAAGAATTGCTCAATGAAATAAGTGCGCTGTGCGTATTGACTCTTGTCGAGATGCAACTCTACTATTGGTCTTAATTGGGTAAATTAACTCTACTATCTCATTAATCTTGTACTTCAATCTCATACCCTCATCTTTTCTTTTTCTTTTTCTTTTTATGTCCAGACATTTCACCTGTCAACAGTGCCATGTTCTTCAGGTAGATTTCTGTCTCCTTCTATCCTTACATATATATCTTGTTTAAGAAACTTCAAAATCTTCCTATGGCTTGATGTGTTTAGGTTCTGTCTCTTCTTTTTAAGCAATGCCTTCATTTACAACCATTCATGTGATGTGAATGCATTTCCTGAAAGTTAACTCATAAGAGCCATAAATGATGTCAATTAATCAGACTACTGAATTCAGGAGGTACTGTGGTTTCCTGCCATCCTTATTAAGGCTAAAGTTGTCTGTTGAGTAAAAAAGTTCAGGTTATGATGAGAATTCAACCTTGGACTTGTAAAACCTAAATGGAACACGAACCTGGAAGGCCACAGGGATCTAGAAAGCACTGCAAAATTGTTGCTACAAGGAGATAAATTGAAATCCCTGAAAGGAAAATTGGTCCAAAATTGTTCCAATTGAACACGATATGACACAACGATTTAATCCAACATGCAAGTTTGAATTTTATTTACTTGAGTCAAGGTTGCCCTATTTCACAATGACTAGATCAGTACTGGCACTATCATAGTGAACCCAGTTCATATTGACTGGATGGTTGAAGCATTAATGATGCTGATTGTGAATCTAACATATATGGACAGACACTTCTAGTACTTATTTTGGGAGTCATGATTCTTGAGCTCCTCCTGTGCTAAGCTACACTTGACTCAAAGAACTTTAAATTTTGCATTCAGTATTATTATCTACTTTGCCTTTGGTGAACATTTGAATTCTAATTCAATCAATTGCATTTGCTTTGCTTGTAGCCTCCACGGTCGAAGCACTGCCATGATTGTGACATGTGTGTCCTTCAGTTTGATCATCATTGCGTTTGGCTTGGAACCTGCATAGGACAAGGAAACCATTGTCGTTTCTGGTTAGTGTCTTATCTTAAATGCAGTTCTTTCTAGCCCTTACAATCTGTACATACATAAAAACTTTTTAGGACACCAATAAGGAAAGTGTAAGTTTATTAAGGGATGGAGGAAATAGTAAACGAATTGGTCAATCTGGCTGAACCGGGCTTCCACAGTTTTTTGATGGGCTGACCCGATTCTTGGTTCATAGTGGTTTTTTATTTTTGTTTTGCTATACTGACTCGTAAGGAGCTTGCACACGGGTTTATCCTTGTGACCTGGTGGATTTAAAAAACATATGTATTAAATCTATGTGTCTGATGTTTGCTCCATATCTATAATGCTTTGATCTTCTTTTGTAAATGGAGTACAGTTTGTATTTTCTTGATTTACATCCGTTTCTGCTGCTTTTGCCAATTATGCATGTGTGATATGTCACGACAGGTGGTACATTGTCATGGAAACAGCTTTGGGCTTATGGACGAGCATTTTGTACATTGGTTTCCTCAAGTCCCAAGTAACAAAATCATGGTATATATCGACAGCATCCAATTATCTAAAGAACACAACTCTTTTTAATGCATGTCTTTGATGGATTAAACATAAAGGTTGAGGATTGGAGATCTTGAAGATGACAAAAAGAACATAAACACATCTCTCTGATTTTGTTTTTGGTTTCGTGTGACATTTTCTTCAGGTGGGCATATATACTAATAATCATAATCTTGGCTATTTTGTTGATTTCTCTACTTTTCCTACTGCTGCTCGTCATGTTCCATAGGTATGTTTTGTATTTTCCAGCTGTTGTCTAACTTCTTTTCGATCTTCTCAAGAACATGAATCAATAAATCGTGAATGTTTGTTTTCGTGCTTCATACCTTAGTTCTTTCCCCTTCTGGAGAAGTAAAGCTTTTAACTTATTTTCCTATGGTGCAGCTATCTTATTATGACTAACCAAACCACCTACGAACTTGTAAGACGCCGGCGCATTGCATATATGAGGTAACTGTTTATCTCCATAGATTATATTCACTTATTTACTGGTTTTCATCTTTTGTCATTTTATTCTCTTCTTTCACCTCTCTGACGCTAACTTGGATACAAGTGCTGCAATTCTTTAACTGCATGCAGCCTGGAACTGTGTTTTCTTTATCCAAATATATAAAACAAGTTTAGTGGTCGGTATTTGTGATGTTCAATGCTTTTGTGTGACTATTGTGGTAGATTTCCTACCCTCTTAAAAACCAGCTCGTTATGTGAAAGTATGCTACACTGTCTCCATCTTATCAACAACTTTTTAAGCTTGGAAGGTAGAATCTGGTCAAGGCTTTGCTGCTGTGCACCTGCTATATCCATCTTGTGAACATACCTGACTACATCTTGCTACGTCTTGCTAACATACTGAACTACATTTTGTTTAGAGCATCTGTCAAGATGCAGTTCACTTGTGTTTAGCTAGCTATCCATGGTTCTCATGTCTTCAGATGCTTAGCTTACTTTGAAAAAGAAAAAGAAACCTGATTTCTGCCATGTAATTGCTGCCAGATGAGGCATTAAACAAAAAGCGTATATGTTCTTTTATGTAGAGATGTCAAGTCTTTAGTATTATGCATGCGCTTTCATTTGTCTGATGAAGAAATTATTAGCGTTAAAATATTCTTAGCAATTTCATAGCATTGTATGTTTAGTCATTGTCTGTCTGTCAATATTAGTGTTAGCTTACGCTTGAATGGGTTTCGCAGGGGAATTCCTGAGAGAGTGTTTCCATTTAGCAACGGAGTCTGCCGGAACTTGCGCCTTTTCTGTTGCACCCGAGGCAACAGATTGGAAGCATTACCAACGACGTCAGAAATAGAGAGAAGATCAGTACCTTACACATGCATGGATGTTCTATCTTGTCGTTGCTGCTGATGGTGATACAACATTGTTGTTCTATATGTACAATCTTAGTTAATGGAATCTGCTGAGCCTGACATTCCATTTCTAAGTGATAAACAATATTCATGTTGTAAAATTATAGAGTAGGCTTACTGCCTCGCATTTTCATTTAGCGTGTTGGAGCAGTTGTAGAAAAAATTCTTCTATAGTTTCCTTTACTTGAGTTACAAGAACTCAAGTACTATATTGTGTTCAATGTGTATTGCCTCCGTCTCAAAACAGTTGTTTCAGTTTTACTATTCTGAACGTCCCTATCAGAGTTATTCGATTTGGGCGTTTGCTCTCTTCGTGAAAATTATAATACTTTTTTACCCCACTCTTATTTTGCACGTTCCAAAGTAAATGTAGGCAATTGTTCTTCTGGGATGAAAATAAACAGTACTTCCTTTCAACAAACTGCATACATTTGGTGAGACTTGGAATCTTAAGACGAAAATGTAAATATGTTGTCCAAAAGATAATAAATGTTCGTATAAAAAGTGCAATGTGCGGGTTCATTATCATTTATAGAAATGTGTGAAGTTTTAAGAATGCGGAAAAATGGTACACGTATGAAGTATGAAGTTTAGCGGGATGGAGTGATTGGAGTGAGTATCTGAAATATCTCGGTTACATTAAGTATTTCAAGAACTTGCCTGTTGGTAAGGTGTCTCATTATAGTAGTATGACATGGTAAAAAAAGGGTTGAAGAAACAAAAGTACCAACCATATATATATCTGGAACACGAAAAACATACTATGCCTCAAATAGGCTACATATATACCCACAAAAATTATATGAATGTATGCCACAAAAGGGAGAAGGCATTAAATTGTTTCCTAGGTGCGCGGCTTCTGATGTTTAAGAGCTTCGAACCGAGCTGCAAGAGTTTCATAGTCTGGTAATTTTGGATGAGTGCGCTGCTGGGCAGGCACACCAGGAGCCGGACGATCAGGTGGTCCATTACTTCCAGTAGTAGGCTCATCAAACTCCTCTTCATCTTCATAATCTGATTCATCAAACTTGACAGTGTCTGATTCAGCAAACTTATCTGAGGCTGCAGGTGGACCGTTGTAGCTATGCCTTCTATTCGTGCTCCTGGAGTCCACGTGAGCATTCTTCTGTGGTGGTGCTTCCATCTCGATTTCTTCATCAGTGTCTGATTCATCAAACCTGACATGAGCTGATCTCGGGCAATTGTAGCTCTGTCTTCGATACACCTTATTATCCTGCTCGACATCTTGTACTTTCGGAAAGTATTCATATTTACTCTTCCTTGTTCTTTCACTTTCGGATTGCACCTTATTATCCTGCTCCTCATCTTGTACTTTCGGAAAGTACTCATATTTACTCTTCCTTGTCCTTCCACTTTCAGATTGCTGATTGGACGCCTGAGAGTTCGCCAAACTGCTGGGAGTAAACTTAAAGTCCCTCAAATTAGTGTCATTCATGGTCCTCTGAGAACCAGACGTCTGCTGGTCCTTGTTGGCAAGGAGGACGGCTGCTTCAGCAGCAACAAGTGCTTTCTCGGCAGCCACTCCAGCAGCGGCGGCCAGGTCCTGAGCGCTCATCACATTTTCCTTTCTGCTACAAGTGTACAAACTTCTTTAGGAAAAAAGATGATAAACAAAGGTGGGCTAGCATTGGTGAGATTACTACGAGTTCTACTTACCCTTCTGATTCTGTGGAGTTATTCGGCTCTGAAAATCGCCTTGAAGCTGGCTTCAGAGGCATACTAGCAGCACTAACAAAGTTCTTAGGTCCCTCCTGATGATAAAAACACAAAAAAACTGGTTTCAGAGGCATAATCAGACTGGAACTCTAGCAAACTACGCCAAATTCAGGCTGTGCGCTACAAGTCGTTATGGACAAACTCATTCTTGTTTATTCATTTGGTGGAAAGATGAAAAAGAAAAGGTTTCTGAAATACTGGAGGAACTCATGAAGTGAAAAGACGGATAATGCAATAGACACATATTCTTCTGAGGACCAGAATGTGTGTGCGAGAGAGGAGATGCATACGATGCGCTCTTCAGGAGGTTTAAGTAACTCCTGCTCTGATTCATCCATGTCCCATTTGACCTGATACTCCTTGGCGATCTCCTTTAAAACTTTCAATTTAATTTCACCAGGTGGGCTCTTAACAGAGAGCTTTTCAATAAGCTGAGACAAGAAATTCATGAATCAGATATGGAACGATCAACTGTAAGTCTGTAACAATACATTGATGATAGCTAAAACAAATACTCAGTCCCCTTCAGATCATGTTCGCCGAATAGCTCAGTAATATCGTGAAAATACATAATAGTTCTTACGCCCAGTCTGAAGCTTCCCTGTTTAATTCTTTTGTGCAAATAGATAGTAAAATTCTAATATTATTAATATGCGATCGAGAAATAGTCAACGGAAATCAAATGGGAAGGTTCGGACATGATGGGGGAAGTAAATTTATATGTAGCAATATCTCAGATGAATGTAACTAAGAGATAGGAATGGTTACCAGACGATTCACACCAGCATTGGGCCGTAGATCAGTCGCAGCAGAAACAAAATCCTTCCCATATTTCTTCTGGAAAACATCTCTGATAGACAACAACTCAGGAATCTCCGAGCATCTTGGACCAGCAAATAGCAAACTCGTTATCCCTTCTTTCAGGTCTGCCGGACACTCCCTGAGAAGAGGTAAACCAAAAACAAGAACCAAACAATTCTCAGTTTACAATACACTGCACCGCAAGGAGATAGATTGAACAAGTGTCACAATATCAGCACCTTTGCTTAGAAATGATGGATAGCCTTGACACCACAAGCTCGCAAAACAGCTCAATCAACTCATTTGCTGCCATTATGTTCTGTTCTCTAATGACATGCTCAACCTACACACCAAAAGACACATAAGACAATACAGAGACAACACATAAGACTATAACTCGTTTGGACCAAAGTAATCCGTAAACAAAATGAAGCTATAGGCCATGCTTAGAAGATAAGCAATAAGCGATGCTACAAGACTAATTTACTTAACAAAATAGAGTAACCAGTGAAGCACGGCGACACCGACCAACTCCAACTCCTAACTAACTCCATTTATCAACTACTTTTCGCCTGCAACCAAACTAATTGAGGCATTTGGCCTATATTTTGGATTTGCTTCGTGCACTAAGTAGAGACTAGAAACTGAAACCACAAACATATCCCAGCATTTCATTTCAGCAAACTCTCATCAATCAACAGTACCCTCTTTACAGCTTATACTTCATCAATTTCATTACATGATCCCATTTCCAGCTACTTAATTTATAGCACTGTCAAATGTCAATTCCATTACAAGACAGACAAACGAACCGCAGCTCAGCTGGTAAAGATGCTACAGAACCATTACAAGACACATTTCACACACACCCTTTCCCCAATTCTCATCATCAATTAAAACCACATCACACCATTTCCCAACAAAGCTCTTAAAAAACAATAATTCACGAAAACTACCCAAATCAATCAAGCAATCAATCATCACATTACTAAGAGCAAAGAAAACGTTTAACAAATCTTAAGACGGCTGCTTAATGAATAAAAGCTGGAGTCTTTGAGTCCAAAATGACACAAAAACTGAAAACTGAGAAAGAAGAAGAAATAAAAATCCGTACCCGAATACGAGCAGTGCCATCCTGGCCAGAATCAAGAAGCAAGGCAATATCCCGACGCATCTGCTTAATAACAGCATCTCTCTTATTCCTGAGCAGCTTAATCCTCGCCACGGCCATCTTCGCCATGGTTTTACATTTGGAAGAATTGAACCCGGAACGGAAAAGCAGCATCCCCATCTTCATGGCCTTCTTCCAGTGCTTGCCGGCTGCTGTCTCGACACCCATTTTCTCTCTCTATAAGGAGGAGTGAGAAGAAGAAGAGTGTGATTGGCGTTGTGCAACGGTCGACTATGGAGGATGACGAAAAGTGAAGTGGTATATTTTGAGGAAATGGGGGTGACGTGGCGTGATCTGGAAGTGTGAAATGGTATGCCGACTTTTGATCCAACGGCTGAGGATTTTTGTATGGGATTTATAGAAATGTGAGATTTTTATTTTGGGAAGAGAGCCGTTACTCGTGGTATTATCAGTCATTACTTATGAGGGAAGTTTTATAGCATTTTCTGTTCAGTTTAACTTAATTTTAGTTTTATTCAGATCAGTATAATTCAATTTAAATGTGTAGTATAAATAAATATTTCCTCCGTCCGTCCTAGAACGCACCATTTTGTCACTTTGGTCATCCGCTTAATAATGCACCGTTTCCAAAAAATGAAAAGTTTTTATTACATATAAATCACACACCCCTACCCCACTTGTACTATAAATCAATATACTACCACAATACAACCTCACCTTTATTTTTCATTTACTACTTCAATATACACTACTTGTACTATATATTAATATTTTACACCACTTCTTTAATTAGTGTACACGAAAACAAATGATGTATTTTAGAGCGGACAGAATTTAGTTTAGTTCAAAAGTTTTCGGAAATTTTCAGGTGAATTGAATAGAGTGTGAAACCCACTATCTTCACTTATGCCATGATGTTGACTGCTACTATGAGAAAGTATCCAAAGCAAAACACGCTCGAAAAAGAGTATCCAAAGCAACATAGAATATGCTCTTGCCAAAGTGATCCTACTCTTTTTGGTCTTTTTTTCATTAAAAAAACAAACTTTTTAAAAGCATGATTTTCTAATTGAGTATACAGTTTATACTTTGAACGATTTCATTACATGATCCCATTTCCAGCTACTTAATTTATAGCTTTGTCAATTCCATTTCAAGACAGAAAACGAACCGTAGCTCAGCTAGTAAAGATTGGCTAGTAAAGAACGAACCGCAAAATTTGAGTCGAGGTTCTAATCACGAACCAATTCACCTTGTAAAGTGTAAACCATGCTCTATTATGCACCTAACAGTCTCAACTTGCTTGAGCATAAACTGTCGAAACAATCACTCTCATCTAAGAACGGTTGCACGTTAACACAGCTTCAGACTGTTGCAAATTTTCATTTCTACAGTTAATATAACACATAAATGTAACCTGATAGTTGTTGAATCATGGTTTTATATTTAGCAGACGAGAAACCTGTGTACAGATAGAAATACATCAAACAAGATCAAGCACTGGGTATCCTACGTATAACTACTTGGTCTATACGTTACTTGGAATAAGTTGGGGATGAGCTCAGAACGACCTTTATGCTCTTAACCTCAGCCTGCGATTACCTCCAAAGGACTTCGAAATACCTATAGAGGACAATATAGAGATTACATTTACAGGCCAATAACACGCAGTAGATGAAATGAATCTCACGCTTCATAGAGGTTAGGAAGCAGACCATGACATATCGAGCATCTAGATGTCACCCTGAACGTGAATATACACTCTCCCAATCTTCATCAATATTCCGCCATATAGGCTAGCTTTCGAGTTTGGGGTTTGACATGAGTATTGCATTTGATCTGGCAGAGCAAAATGGACACGATTACAAAGAGATGGAGATTTAAGCTTGCAAACGCTAAATGTCTTTAGCAAGAATGAACAAAGTTACCTAATTGAACGCTTCACATCAATAGCTTCTGCGGTTGGATCACTGAGGTTCTGGGAATCATCTTTAATAGCCTAATGAGGTCGTAAGTTCTAACATCTTCACCAGAATGGAGGCACATCTCTAATGGGGTCAATCCATCCTGAGGAGGACGAGAAGAAAAGATCAACAAAGAAAATATATACAAGTACAAAAGATTTAATGTTTATCTTTCTTGAATCGTGATGCAGTGTTGACGTAGAGAATTTACAAATTGAAGAACAAAATATTTGCAAGAGCTGGGGAGAAGTACCCGGTTCCTCAAAGTTTTATCAGCCCCCTTTATCAACAGAAGCCTCACTATATCTGTTCTACGAGATTGCACTGCCAGATGTAGTGGCGTCCACCCATCCTAAGAAATGGACAGCAATCGAAGTCAATGGCAGGGAGGAAATGAAGTGTTGAAATAAAATTGGAAGCGGAATAAAGACAAGTAATGCTTACATTGTCTTGAAGGTTTATATCTACGTTGTACAATAACAAATTCTTTATCATCTGACTGGAAGCAGAGAAAACAGCATAATGCAATAATGTAGCCCCTCCCTGACAATCGGCAGATGAATTTTAGATATAAAGTGAAATCCACAAGGTCAAACCAAACAAATACAGGAACGACATTTGGAAAATGCTGATCTGCGAAGTAAAATTTCACTTACTTCATCACGAACAAATGGATTTGCTGATTCTCTCAAGAGAGAGTTAAATATAGCCTGTTTTTTGCCAAGTATTGCTCTGTGAACTGCAGTCAATCCGTCCTATTGAGATAATCCAATAGCAGAAGGTGGAATTCAATTAGAAATACTGTAAAATCATTTGTACAAATGACACAGTGCATGACACAAGTGTTTGCGAAAAACATGCAAATAGGTTTTGCGGATCAATTACCTTATCGGGAGCATTAATATCAAGGTTGTGCTTGAGCAAAGAATTCATGAGGTAGAATTCTCCTGAGGCAGCAAGCGTATGTAATGGATGCCACTTCCCCTGCAGAAGATTTTCCAAAATCCCCCATTTAGAAAATTGCTAGGGCAGATTTTAAATGAATGAAAGGAAGAAAGGAAAAAAGGCAAACGAAACTTGGAAATGATAGCCCAGTTTTGGTTCATTAGATGCACAATAACACAAGTATCACAAAACTAGAACTGCTTTACAGGCCAGTATGAAAATACTAGACTGATAAAACGAGAAGATTTAACCTTTTACATGTGATGGAAACACAGATACTTCACGGAGGCCTGAGCTACTAGGAAAAGTATCAATAGTTGCTAACTTTTCTCTACAAGACCACAACTTTCACAGGAACCTCATAGGTTATTAAAAAATTTGATGCATGAAAGATGTTTGGGGAGCCAAACACTAGATGTGCGAGTTTGATAAAACCATGTATATGTGTACTTTCTGTTGATGCTGAAGAAGGAAATGATCAAGATGTCAATAGGAACTCATTTTATGACAATATAATCAAAGTCTTTCATTTCTATTAGGTGCAAAAATAGAGTGCAGCCTTGAGCAGCCACAATGTACTTCTTAAGTATGATTATCAAGTTATCAACCACCAAAATATTCATTTTATAAAGCTAAGCTGATAGAATGAGAACCTTATTGGAAGCTCTTTGTTCACAGCCAATAAAAGAAAGTCAGTAGACACAAAATGTTTCTGTTTGCAGCTAAAAAAAATGAGTTCAGCCAGAGAGTACTCACCGAGGTGGCAACAGCCAAATCAGGAACGCGTTTATTTAATAACATCTTCTCCTCGTGTGTGAATAATTTAGGACGTGGTCCTGCCAGGATACAGTTTCAGTACACAGCAATGGAAATGACTGATGCATAGAGTAACGGGAACTCACAAGAAGCATATAAATCCAGGTAATCAATCCTGTATGGATAATAGACTGCAATTTAGTCATGCAGTCCCCAACCAGGAGACGTTCTATCATTTTGCCGTGCAAAAGTATAAGAACTAGAGATACAAGTCAGGTTACTGAAACAGATATCTCTATCTACTTACAGTCAAGAAACAATATAATTTGTGTGATAGTGATACATATCCATATAGTAAGCACCGGCACAATGCAAAACATGTGATAACTCTTCTATAACCTATTTCAAAACTTTAAACTAGCACGCATCTATGACTAGTTTGCAGACTATCTAACCAAGTCTAAATAAAAATGTGAACGGTGTATGACTAGATTCAACTGCTCAAACTCAATGTTGCCTATTTCTTGTGTGATCAAGCAATAATACTAAGCTGAAGACCAATAAAAAGATCACATTTTCCTGAAACTAGGGAGATTACTTCAATAGCACAATCACAACAAACTCCAAAAATACCAACGCAGGCCATCCATATATACCTTTCTTATCTCCATTCGCCGAAGGATCATACTTTTCACTCTCAAAAAGCTTCGACACATCCTCCAAACCCACCCCATACACCGCCAACCTCGGATTCCTCCCCTGAACTCTACCTCTAACAACCTCCTCTGCCCTCTCCTCCTCCTCCTCCCCATCACTCTCAACCCTTCTAATTCCCCCCACAGGCGGATATTCGAGCATCGCAGCCTTCAATTGCTCAACCTTATCATCTCTAAACCTCCCATCCCCCTCCGAACCAATCGGCAACATCCCCCTCCTCCTCCTCTCCACATTCTTGCCATACTCCATCGCCTTGGCCATCTTCCTCCGCTCTTTCTTGGGGATATTGAGCTCCTTCTGCACCCCCACCCATTTATCAGGAATCAAATTTTCCGGCTCAGGCGGAGCTAACGCAGCCGCAATAGCTTTCTTCTTGCTCTTGCTGTTTCGAATTGGAGTGTTAGTGAGCTGGGGCGGTGGGGTTTGGAGAAAAGGGTCGTCGAAAATGCCTTCTTCGAAAACTAAGCAGTCTCCAATTGCGTGCTCTTCCTGTTCGTATTCTTGTTCGGGTGTGGTGGTGAATTGGTGGTGGGGAGAGGAATTGGGGCGGGCGAAACGGAGAGGGGGAGGAGTGGAGATGGAGAAGGGGAGGAGATAAGGAGGAGGGGGTTTTGGGGAGTGGATGGGGTGGTAATTTCTTGGAATTGTTGAAGCTAGAGATGGTGGAGCTACTGGTGAGGATGACATTGTTTTCTTCAGCTTCTTCTTCTTCTCAGCTCAACATGACATGCCTGATGCCTGGGTTTTGATTAATGCTGTTGAACCTTGAAATTCAGTCAAGGCTAGTGCTAAACCAGCTATAAATTGAGCTCGAGCTCGAGTATATTTTAACGAGCTCGGCTCGAGCGCCGAGCTCGAAATTTAATGAGTTTTAACGATCTTTTTTCAAGCCTTAAAGAGATTTTTCAATATAATATGACTTACCGAGAGCTCGGCTCGTTAAACTATCGAGCATAAAATAAGGCTCGAGCTCGGCTCGTTTACCTTATCGAGCTCGAGCCTTAACGAGTCGAGCCCTCGGTAAGGCTCGGCTCGCGTAAGGCTCTATTCTTTTCAATTAAGTTTAGATTCATTAAGTTCAGATCCATTCAGATTTGTTTAGTTTAAATTTGTAGTTCACTTTAGATTTATTAAGTTCAATTCAGTTCTGAAATCCTCAACTGAAACTGAAAAGAATAGAACCTGGTGAATGTGATTTTGCCAAAGTTGTCGTACCATTTTGTAATTATGGGTTTGGTGTTATTTTGTAATGTGGCCCTGCACATTTAGAAAAACATCTCTTTGATTGTCCTCTTAATTGATAAAGTAAACACTTATATATGTATATTCGTATTTTGTTCGCCTCTTTTGGAGAAATAAATTGTAAAGGTGTGTTGTGTTTATATGACGAGGTCATTGAATAAAGAGGTGTTGTTTCACTTCGTATGGTGTCCTGATGTCCTCATTACTCTTTTCAAAGTTCTTGGGTACTTGTAATTGCTCGACTAATTGAGCAAATAATGTAATGAAATTATACGGGAGAGGCGGATCGGCCAAACTTGAGCTAAATCCTATGAACATACATACTTCGTGAAGGTCTTTCAAGATAGCAATTGTGTACATTGGATATTTGTCCGTTGTTTCATTGTGAACATAGAACTTTTATAAAGTTATAAAATCAAAAGTCGGCTTCACGGCTATTGAATTACCCATAATTTCGACTTTCATTGTTCAAACAT